>CAXITT010001065.1:32500-43966 GCA_964033795.1 Lymnaea stagnalis | reverse complement strand
TTTTTTATTTTTTATTTTTAATGATTTTTTAAGATCATTTATTTTTTATTTTTTTTTTTTTGTGCCATGCAAATGTATTATTTTTTTAGGTGTAAAAAATTTTGCAATTTATTCTTAAAATTGTTAAAAAACATTCATTATTTTACTTTTAAAAAAAATTTAAATACAAACTTTACATTTCAAACTTTATAAGAAGTATAAATAATATTAATTATGCTTAACCAAGGTGTTTCCTGCGGTATTCATGTCTCCAAGAGAACTACTATGACTTCTATAAAACAGTAGTCCACTTGATTTCGATCCCTTAATCTAGGGATTTAATATGAATGAATAGTCAGCATGTTTGCAATTGATAATCTTGCAAATTGTGTACGAAAATTTTATCAAATCTAGATATATATAAAAAGTGAAATTTTGTGGATTTATTTGTTTGTTTGTGGGGTTTGTTCTAAAAAGGCTCTTAGATGGATCTTGGCCAAACTTGACACATATATCCATCATTATCCTGTAAGAACTCTTAAGGGGGCTATGAACATTTTATAACATTCCGTTTGGGGCCGGGGGCCCCGAATTTGTTTTTTTTCCATACATGATCTGTATACAAAAATAACAACAAATACTCCTACATGAGTTGATGGATCTTGACCAAACTTAGTACACATGTACTTTAATATCCATATTTAAATATCCAAGTGTACTGAACGCATAATATCCATTTCTCTGGGCTTGGGCCCCGGTTCATTTTTTCTTATTTAGCCATGTAAATTTCAATATGTTTAGACAACACTATATTTTCTATAGGAATTGATGGATATAGACCTCGAGTTGTAGCAATACACTTCATTGTCCTGTTTGAAATATCGGTGGATTTAAAACTAATAAAAATCCATTCTAGATTTTTCCAGAAAGCTCGATAATTTTAAAAGCTCTATCTATGGCATTTGTAAGTAGATTTTAATGGGACCAGTTCTAAAATTTTACTCTCTTATTTATGCGTCTGATATTTGTAGGGCCACCCATCTCAGACATAACTAAAAAAGGTACTTTATTAAATAAGCCCCCATAGGAACCCCTTTTTTAATTAAACTGTTCTATAGTAATAGTAGTGAAAATTAGTTGTATAATATTTGGTGTTTGAAAAAAAAGTACTTAGAAAAGTAATTCTACACATGTTTCGAGCATGTTATTAAATTTAATCTAGAATGTCCCAGAAAGTTCTTTAATGTTCTACGGTGATATATAATGGATTTTAAAAGCTTATTTGAACAAAATAGCACCGAGAATGATCCCAAAGAGGAATAGGAACCTAAGGGGGATCGAGATCTAACAGTTAACTGGTATCCATCGATTACGCGATCCCATCATGATCCTATCGGGTAAATCGATCAAACCGGCATCGGGATCCTATCGGGAAAAGGGATAACATCGGAAAAGAGAGTGCCGAGGTGGAACAGGATCCAACAGAGTACGGTATCCTAACGGGATCGGTAGTCCATCGGGATCAACTGACATCCGGATCCAACTGAGCTCAAGACATCTACAGGATCGTGGTTCCGACCTGGATCTGGATTCCCCCTGAATAGTAACTACAAGAAAACTGGATCCCACCGGGAATTGGATCACACCGGGAAAAGGGATTGGACCGGGATCTGGGTGAGAATGGTATTGGGTCCCATTGAGATTGGGGTCTTATCGGGATCGGGGCCCTAATATAATCCCGTGTAACGCCGGGTATATTGGCTATAATATATCAAATGTATATATATATGAAACTGAAAGTTTGTGGACTTTTTTGTCGATGGGCTTGTTCCACAAATACTTTCACATGGATTGATGGATCTTGACCAAACCTGGCACATACTTCCATCATTATCCAGAAGAAACTCTTGAAGGGTTATGAATTTTTTATAACATTCCGTTTTGGGCCGGAGTCCCCTAAATCGTTATTTTTTCGTTATATGAAATATATAATTAAAATTAGCAACAAATACTCCTACATGAGTAGATGGATCTTGACCAAACTTAGTACTCATACACTTTATTATCCTTATTCAAATACCGAAGGGTACTGAACTCAAAATATCCATTCTTTTCGGGCCCGGGGCCCAAATTCATTTTTCCTTATATAAGCTTTATAAATATCAATATGCTTAATACTCTTAATAAATGGATGGATCTTGACCAAACCTATTACACACTCACATGATCATCCATATTCAAATTCCGAAGGGTATTGAACTCATAATATCCATTTCCCTGAGGCTGGGGAAGGGGGCAGTTCATTTTTCCTTAAATAAGCTTTATCAATATCACTACTGTTACGACAATGGTACAAGTTCTATGTGAAATTAAGGATCGAAGACTAGATTTGTTCATTAGGCTTCTTTTTCCGTATGGAAATCTCGGTAAATTTAAAACTAAGAATATCCAATCTAGAATTTTCCAGAAAGCTCGATAATTTTAAAAAGCTATATCTATGGCATTTTTAAGTAGATTTACTGGGAATATTTTTACATTTTTACTTTATTATTTATCCATCTCATATTTATAGGATCCCCTATCTCAGAAAAAGCTAAATTGTACAGCTATGGAATGGGCCCCCGGGGCCCCATGATTAACTTGAACATGATTAAGTTAAAAGAAAAAGGAGTATAATTATGACAATATATGTATATCCTATAGTATTACATTTTTGAAAAAAAGAGATGTTACTTTCTCTTTTTACAAATATGCTTTTGTTTATTTGCTCTGGACAGCACAAGATACGTCTTACAATAAAGGAATGTATATGATAACTAATTAACCTTCTTGTGAAGGCCTACATACCTATTGGGAGGGGGGGTAGGAAATAGGATGTTTACACATTTACTAGGTTGACAACATATATACATATACTATGGTATTACATTTGTGAAAAAAGTGATGTTACATTCTCTTTCTACAAATAAACATATTATTTACCAATTTAGAAAATCAATGGCGTTAACAAAACGTTAGTTTATTTTTTTAGTATCTATCATACCCATACTATCAAAACCCAACTGTTTAACACTCTTGAAATTTTAATTTTGAATTGTTAAGATTGGTTAATATTTTTTTTTAACCACATGAAGATATATTTTTGTGTTAACTTTGCGAAAAATAAATTGTTTGTTTATTTTTCTTAGTTGAGCAATTAAAAAAAAGACTCTCATTTCTGTTATAGACTTGAACAACGGTTCGTCTTTAGATATAATAATTCTTTGTTTCACGATTTTCTGATAATGCATGATTTTTTTTTTAAATAAGGTAAATGTGTATTTAAATTTTCGAGGACGCTGCTAATATATCAAGTTCCTTTAATGTAACACTATTTTAAAATCATTTATAGAGTTTTTGTTGTAAATTTAGGATTATAATTTTACAATTTTTGGAGAAAAATAGTTGGAATTGAAGGGCACTAAAAGGGGAAAATCTAAAGTAATTCTCTAGCATATAAATCATCCCTGAAATAACTTCTTTAGTCAAAATATTTATATAATTACTGATAATTTAGATTTGGTACTTTAACGTCATGTTTAGAAGGGAACATGTAGTTTAATGGAGTGAGAGTGAGTTGGTTGGCGTATTATATGTAGCAGGTAAATACTTCTTAAATCTTAATGATGTTAGAATATCATTACATAGATACTTATTGTGATGAGGTCTTGCAATAGCAGGTAGCAACTATTGCAAAGGACCTACCATAAATCCCGTATTGTGATGAGGTCTTGCAATAGCAGGTAGCAACTATTGCAAAGGACCCACCATAAATCCTGTATTGTGATGAGGTCTTGCAATGGATGGTAGCAACTATTGCAAAGGACCTACCATAAATCCCGTATTGTGATGAGGTCTTGCAATGGATGGTAGCAACTTTTGCAAAGGATCTACCATAAATCCCGTCATCATCGGGATATTTATTGGAGTAAGTAAATAAAAAAAAAATCATTTCGGTTTCTATGGCGCTCACATTTTGCTAACTAACCATAAACTGATATTTGTATTATACCAGATAGAGCATTAAATAATTAATAAGAATAAAAAAGTACACGGCCTTTTATAATTGTGAAACTATCTATGCATCACACTTTAATAGCTTTTTTTTTTTTACATCATAGTTATTTGTAAAATATTTGTTAATTGAAAACAATAAAGAAAATCGTACAGATATAACGAATAGTGTAATTTTCAAAAGCAACTTTACCATTAATGAACAGAAGTTGAATAACACTATACATTTTTAAGTGAACCTCAATGTGGTGTTAGCTAAAATATATTTGCAGTGTTGACTGGTCAGACAGTGATTGAATGGTTCCCTTAAGTGGGGAATTAAATGGTTCCCTTAAGTGGGGAATTAAATGGTTCCGTTAAAGTGGGGATTATTGTTTCCGGTTGGCAAGTGGAACTTAACATTCGAGCACTTCCGAATAAATGATTATTGTGATGACATTCTTCCACTTGTGACGCCCGTTGCACAAAATGGTGCCGTCTTGGACGTCCACTCTGGGGTCAGATGGGAGGAGCACCGCACTTGAGCAACACCTTTAAGAGACGAGCAGGTCTCAACAAATGACCATTTTGAGGACCATTAAAATATTCACCCAATTCTTAAAATGGTTCTTTGGTCTCTTGAGGTTTACTAGAAAGAAGAAAATAGATTAAAAAAGATGCTTTTTTTTAAAAAAAGGAAGAAAATTGAAAGTTACACAAAAAAAGTATTTAAAAATGAAGAAAAATAGTCTTTAAATAATTAGATAGACAGAACACATGCATAAAATATAGAATTATATATATGTTTGAAAGGAATTGAAGAACATTTAATTATTAAGATTTGTTTTATTTCAATAGAAAGAAGTGCCTAACTAAATAAATCAACACATTTTACCAACATGGACTTAAGTTTACCATTATTGTCTACCTGAACAAACCATTAGTACCAACATAGACTTAAGTTTACCATTATTGTCTACCGATACAAACCATTCGTACCAACATGGACTTAAGTTTCTAATTATTGTCTACCTGTACACACCATTAGTACCAACATAGACTTAAGTTTACCATTATTGTCTACCTGAAGAAACCATTAGTATCAACAGAGACTTAAGTTTACCATTATTGTCTACCTGTACAAACCATTAGTACCAACATAGACTTAAGTTTACCATTATTGTCTACCTGAACAAACCATTAGTACCAACATAGACTTAAGTTTACCATTATTGTCTACCTTAACAAACCATTAGTACCAACATAGACTTAAGTTTACCATAATTGTCTACCTGAACAAACCATTAGTACCAACATGGACTTAAGTTTACCATTATTGTCTACCTGTACAAACCATTAGTACAAACATGGACTTAAGTTTACCATTATTGTCTACCTGAACAAACCATTAGTACCAACATAGTATTAGATTAATATAATTGTCTAAAAAACTAATTGTTACCAATTATTGTCTAACTAAAGAATCTATTAGTACCAACATGGACTTAAGTGTACAATAAATGTCTAACTAAACAATTTATTCGTACCAACATGGACTTAAATTTACTATTATTGTCTACCTTAATAAACAATTAGTACCAATAAATTATTTTTTTTTTTTTAAATCCTTTTACAAATGATTCCAACACAGAAATCTGGCGTCGATTTACCCGAGGAAGCAAAATAAACTAATAAACAATCATTTTAATTAGAAGTAGGTTCAAAAGTGTCAAATGAAAATTAAGAAGGAGGCATAAGGGTCACACACAAATTATATTATGTGTAAACTTGAAAATATAAATCATAATATAACAGCTTTAATATAAATATATGATGGTTAAATAGCCATATATTAACATAATGGTTTAAAAGTACAATGAATAAAGTGATGGAAATAATTCCCTTATATTTTCTGTAAGAGATTATTGCAAGGGTCAATTACAAATTTTTAATTGCCGTTGTTTGTAATGGTTTTTTCTTATTGTTATAATCCCTCATATGATGTTGTGTTTCTGTACTTCGCTTCAGTGATACGAGCTACCTTGATCGATATACACTTTAGGACTCAAAGAATGCGCAGATATCTCGTTCAAAAATAAGCGAAGACGTCAAGACAAGGTTGGTGATAACAATAACATATATCACAAAATAAGCTTCGGATGTCAGGTCAAGGTCGGTGAAAAAAAAATAATGATCTCTTTCACCATGTAAGCTTCTGATGTCAGCACAAGGTCGGTGATAACATTAATGATCTCCATCAAGATATATAAGCTACTAATATTAAAAAGTTTAAGATGAAAGATCTAGTACCACGATAGTTACCACACACACATTCGAGAAGGCCTATGAGTACATCATGGACCATTTAAGGTACCACACCAACTGGATACTATCAATGATAGCAACATGCTCCACATCAGATGCCACACACACTGGAGGCTATCAATGATGTCATCATGCTCCACACCAGGTACCACACACTGAAATTACCCTGATTTCAAAATAAATATCAAACAATGTGGCTATCGACCAAATGTGGAAACATTTTTGTATCGAGAAAGAGAAAGACGCATCCCGTCACTGCTAGACATAATTTCTCACTGGAGTTCTGACTCTGACGTTATCAAGAAAATCGTTTGAATATTGCCAACATCATTAATATTTATTTTATCACTTTGCGACTCATAAATTTATTGTCATGAAGTAAATTTTCATTTGATATAGGTTTTGTTAAAAAGATTATCTAGACTAGATCTATGTCCCAAAAATGTAATTCTTTTATTATAAATTCTATATGATGTCGTCATTTAATTCAATAAATATACATGCCCCCAAAGACAGCGTTTAAGTGATTTTATGAATGTGTTATAAATATTGATTGAGTCAAGATTTAGAAGTAGAATAACAAATTAAATGTGTTATACTAGAATGATTGAGTGAAGAATTAGTAGTGGTATAACAAATGTGTTATACAATATTGATTGAGTCAAGAATTAGTAGTAGAGTAACAAATGTGTTATACTATAATGATTGAGTCAAAAATGTGGATGTGATTCAAAAAAATATGTTATACTTTGAGAACGTGAAATATATTTAATATTTCGACAACTATTGATATTACAAGGATATTGGACGACCGAGGACATTCGTGAGATGTTAGTATAGGGTGATGTTAGAGAGAGAGAGTATTTTGGCGTTTCATCACTTCAAGTAGGGAACGAATTCGAGAGTAAGAGTTGTCTCGCAATTTAAGATCTGACGACGATAAGAAGCAGCGTTTGGTTTAGCTTTAGGAATGAATATATCTGTTTATTTTATAACTAAAAATTCAAAGTATCTACTGAGGCAGCGAAAGAGAGCAAGACACATTTAATTACGCCATATAATGCCAAAGTAATGTTATTTTCTTATTACATTAATTGTAAATTTAAAATTGTCACACAAGAATTTAAAAAATATTTATGTGTCATAAAATCATTTAATATATATTTTTAAGAAAAAGAAATATAGCATTTATCTCCCTCGTAACAATATTATCATAACTATCCTTTTAAAACATTTTTAAACAATGAAATACTTCTAAATATATATATATTTTTTTTATAACATGAACCATACAATGAAAATTATTTTTAGCTTTATCACTGTAAAGACTCATAGTACATTTTGGAAGGGTGTTAGTTTTTAAAGAAGTTTTATTGTTTTCTTAATATTTTGATAAAATCAAGTTAAAACAAGTGTGTATCATCAATCATCAAAGTTAACGTTTTGATATTAAAAAAAAAATATTAAGCAATTTAAGTGTAAGTTAGATAATAAATGAAGAAAATGTGTAATAGACCAATTTAAAGCTAAACAATAATAATCAGGTAACACAATTTTAGTGTAGCATTAGTTTCAACTTAGTTTCAAATCATTGCTACGCAATTAAAACTGAAAATAAAAACTATCTTCTATGTATTTCCTTCGGAATTTTAAGTCTTGTCTATTTCTATAGTATTTACTATCGTGGCTGTTCTTACAGTAGTTGAACTCTTTGCTGTTTCTCGAGTATTTGAAAATTATGGCTGTTCGTATAGAAACAAAATTTATACGTAGCTACTGTCATTGTCACTTCCTTGGGAAAGAAACATCCTACAACTAAAACAGAGTTTGGCGACATAAACAATTTTAATTAAATGTCCAATTCATGGTTTAATATAATGTGCTTATTATCTCAAGATATGTACTAAATTAGACTATGGGTTTCGGAGTTCTCTGTCAATGTGTTAAAATATGTAACCAGAAAAAAGCCTCTGTCACCCTAATCTGCTATCAACGTGCATTGGTCAACTTATTTGATATTTGTCAACACACATCTCGGGTAATAGCTTTGCATGTATCCCTTTTAAAATTTCACGGAGGTCTTCCACTTAAAATACAGGCAGTCGGCACACAGTACATGAAGGAAGAGCAGGGCAGCCCTAACGATTGCGGGGCCCTATGCGAAACGGATTGTGCGGGGCCCTATACCAAACGAATTGCGCGGGGCCCTTTGCCAAACGAATTGTGCGGGGCCCTATGCGAAACGTATTGCGCGGTGCCCTATGCGATACGGATTGCGCGGTGCTCTATGCGAAACGTATTGCGCGGGGACCCATGCCAAACTGATTGCGCCGGGCCCCATGCCAAACGGATTGCGCGGGGCCCTATGCCAAACGGATTGCACGGGGCTCAGTCTGGGTAGGATTATAGATAATACGTGAAAATTAAGATTTTGTATTAGAAAAAAAATTAGTGCGGGGCGTACGAAAGTGAGGGGCCCACTGCGGCAGCATAGATTGCAATGGCCTAACGCCGGCCCTGACGAAGAGTTTCATGCTTACAAAACAGTTAAACCAAAAGAGGCTGTCATTTGTATAGATAAGTTTACTAAATATTATGTGACTTTAGCCAAGCAATTAGGGCAGTTTAAAAAGAAGCAAGAAATTTGAATGGAGCTTTCTTCTGAAATGTTAGATAGTTTTTCTGAGGAACATCCTGGTGAATTACATGGACTGTTTCAAGAAACTATAAAAGCAAATGCAGACCATAACTATAAAAGATACTGTTGTGAAATAGATTGTTGTAAATGTTATGTAGGGGAAGTGGTTGATCGTGAGAATGTTTTGTAAGGTGTTGACCGTGAGCTCAGAGCGTGACGTTTGTTCGTGGTGTGGAACGTTAGTGTATGCGCAGTGATTTGTAGTTATATAAAAGGGTTGTGTGTCAGCTAGTGTTTAGTACGAGTCTTTGGGAGAGCTGAGCTGAGAGCAAGAGTAGGAGAGAGAGACAAGTTGGTTTGTTAGTACGAGTCTTTGGGAGAGCTGAGCCGAGAGCAAGAGTAGGAGAGAGAGAGAGAGTTTGGTTTGTTAGTACGAGTCTTTGGGAGAGCTGAGCCGAGATCAAGAGTAGGAGAGGGAGAGAGAGGTTGGTTTGTTAGTACGAGTCTTTGGGAGAGCTGGGCTGAGAGCAAGAGTAGGAGAGAGAGACAGGTTGGTTGTTAGTACGAGTCTTTGGGAGAGCTGAGCCGAGAACAAGAGTAGGAGAGAGAGACAGGTTGGTTGGTAGTACGAGTTGTGTCATGTGTCGAGAAGAGTGGAACTGATTTGTCGGAGTTCAGAGTCGTAGTCTTAGATTCACGTTATTAGAGTGAGAGTGGACTTTTGATTGAGATGTCGTGTCTTTTGACCCCAAAACGACTTACTGAGTTGAGAGAGGATTTTTCATTATTGAAAGTGTATGGATTGATCTATATTCTACATGCCACAACTGTTATTGGATAACAGTATCCTGATTTGTATAGCATATAATAAAGTATTGTGTAGTTAGACTGGACCTTGTGTTTATTCTGAGAGAGAGAAGCCGCCATTGGGAAGTGCAGAATTGGGCCAGGCGAGATTCGATTCATACACTCTAAACAACGCTTACATATGCACCCACAAAAAAAAATAATAGATATCGTCCGTGCTGTTTATAAAAACACAAATCATTAGTAGGACCATAATATTGTGGTAATATTCATAGCCTTAATTAATGGTGTTGAGGTGACAATATGCTCTATTAGAGACATACTATTTTTTACAAGTATTATCAAGTACATATTCTAGGTTGTAATTATAGTATAAGAGCAAAGGGCACTCAAGTGCTTATTTCTCATGCATTTTACCCCACCCCATCTCTCCGGTCTCTTCTGGACCATACTACTTTAATATATAATTAACAGAAATGTGGATTACTTTTAACTCGAAATGGTAAATGCCAAAGTATTAATTAGGTGTCTATTTATAATATTCACAATTTATCTTATGTTTTAAAAAGATTGTAAATATTGATAGTTTCCCCATCATTGTTTGCAGAATGTATGCATGGACGAATTTTAAAATATATACATATTTTGGTTTGTCTTTGGCCGAAAGTCTCTTTACGATTTTGGTTTTGGCTTCGATTTCAGTTGAAAGTCACTTTAAGCTTTTGGATTTTGGATACTGCTTCGCTTTCAGACGATAGTTATTTTTAAAATTCGGCCTAGTTTGGGTTTCCGCCGAAATGAGAAAATCACTTTTGGTCGATTTCTACCTTAAACGAGATTAGCTTTAAATATATGCACAATTTGATTTAGTTTACGGTATCATTTACTTGTTTATTTTATGTCAATCTAATTGTTTTTTTTTAAAAATGTAAATATATTTTCGTTTTATTGCTCTAATTTTCCCTAAGGGAACTTGACTTGCTTCGTGGCACAGTCGGCTCTGTCTTGAAGAAATATGCCTGAAAGAAACACTGGCATAGAGTAGCAAAAATAACCTGATATTATAAATGAGTTTATTTTAACAATAACATTTCATGAATTATTTTACTTCCTGTATCCTGTTTTTTGAGAAATCTGACTTCCGCAAATAACACTTAAGTTATTTACTTGTCTCTATTTCTTGTTAAATTTCATTTGTAGCTTAGGTAGGGAAAGTCTCTTGGCCAAAAAGTTTTTGTCTGACTCTATTTGTTCTAATTTCAATATTTTACACACCTTTTCCACACTTTTCTTTTTGTTTATGGAATTTTATATAAATGAATTCAAGGGAAACAATCGATTTCATTTCTAATGTGTTTATTAATATTTTTAAGGAATTTTATGAGACAATTTTTTTCATGCAATTGTAGTTTTAATAAATATTTTACATATATTTTGCAAATATTTCTAAATATTAATATATAATTTGTTTGTTACATTATACCATTTTTTACATAAAATCTGTAAACTTTTAATTTTAAAAGAAATACATGTACTATTCTTTATGCTTAACCAATGTTTCTTTTGAATTGGTCGTTTTCACCAATGGATAATATTTTCTATTGAGAGCCGTAGTCCACTTGAATTCGCTCCCTACATCTAGGGATATGCACGAAATGTAATTCAGTTGGTTACGTTACTACACA
>CAXITT010001065.1:0-30000 GCA_964033795.1 Lymnaea stagnalis | reverse complement strand
TTAACTCCATTGCATTAAATATATTTTAGTGACGTCATATATTATGCAATTTTTTTTTTAATGCGGAGATTCTTTGAGGGTGTATCAATTTTGTTTTATTGTTTTATAACTCACACCGCCACAACCGAAAAATGTATTAATTAATTATTTTTATTTTAAAAAAAACAAGTATTAAATATTTTTTATATATGTATAGTCTGAAAGGATCAATAGAATAAGGACTTTTATAAAGACTGGTGGAGATTGTCTTTTTTATTTTACACCCAGTAAATTATGTGATTGAAATGTCTCATCAAGTCTTTGTCGGGGAGCATCGTTGATTCCAATCCGTGAAGTTTGTTTAGAGTCTTTTGAAAATAAAACTTAAGTATATATAAACACAACATCTTATGCAAGGATGTCACATACAACAAAACATTAATAAATGTAGCAATTGATGCAAAACAATCTGTTTGCACGTTAGGCGAGACAATAAATAATCTTGTGAGGAGGGGAGATAAGAAAGGAAGTAACATTTAGATGCATGCTATGTAAAACTATGATTGTTTTCTCCCTATGTAGTGTGGTGTGCTGTTGTCAAATTTTGTTAAATATCCTAATCTAATACCAATGTAGTAATGTGTAAATGTATTTTCTGCTTTTTTTTCTAATTGCTTGTCCTATAAATTTAATTCTGAGTGCTTGTATTTTTGTTTCTATGTCTTGTAGATTAATTCCCCCTTTTAATTTTGGTTGTATGAGTGTTGTGTGTTTAATGTTAGGAATTATTCCTTGGAAAATGTATTTCCTGATGTGTGCATTGATTTGCTTTAATATTGCTGTTGGGGGATCCCATATGTTTGTACTTCTTTGATGTGTGTATATTATTTTGAGAATGATATATGTGTTTACAATTGTGCTTCTGCCAAAAATTGTTGTGCTGTGTATTTATTTCTTTCAATTATGGTTTTTATTGACTGTTTAATGTTTTGCCATATTTCTGTATTAGTTTGGTTCTGGTGATTTAAAAAATCAATGCCATATATCCTAAGTCTTTCCTTCTTAACTGTGCCCAGAGGGAATTCTAATCTATCTTTCCACCTACCTATCCCCATGATTTCAGATTTTGTTATGTTTATTTTTGACTCACTACCTCTCCCATACTCTTGGAAAATTGATATGATTTATGAAATTGACCTGTCATCTACAGGGAAGAAACTAGTGTCATCTGAATAAGCTATGACATTCACCTCTCTACACCCAGGGATAACCACTCCTTTAACTATGTTATCCTTCTAAGTTTTTTCTAGAAGAGGCTAAATGCCAGAATGTAAAGATAAGGGGATAAAGGACACCCTTGCCCAACAGATCTTTTGATTGGAATATATTTGGATAGTGTGTTGTTTATTATCAAATTACTAATGGGTGTCCTATATAAAATTTTTATCCAATTACAAAAATACTTTCCTAATTTATTTTGTTGTAATACTTTGTGTGCTCTACCCTGTCAAATCATTTTCTTGGTCTAGTGATAATATGCATGTGTGTATGTTTTTATCATTGGAATATTGTATGAGATCTCTAATGAAGGGGTTGTGGTTATTAATGTCCCTGACTTTGATGCTGCATTGTTGGATTTTATGTATAAGAGTGTTTAAATGTGATTTCAATTTATTTGATAGTGTTTTTGTGACTATTTTATAATCTGTGTTAAGTAAAGATATGGGTCTGTGATTTTTAAGCTGTATTCTGTCTGTATCTTTTTTTGGGTAAAAGTGTGATGTATGAAGTGTTCATTGATTGTGGTAATTCATTGTTGTTGTAAGATTCTTCTAGGGTGGCATGTAATATTGGTCCCAGTGTAGAGAAAAAAAAAAACATGTAGAATTCTGTTGTTAAGCCATCTGGTACAGGCGTCTTGTTTTTGTTCATATTGGAGAGTGATGTTTTGATGTCTGCTAATGTCATTGTTTTGTCCATTTCTTGTGTTTGATTTTCATTTAATTGTTGTGTAAAGGTTGTATATGTATTTTGTATATCTGAGTCTGTTTGTTCTGTTTCAAAGAGTTGTGTGTAGTATTTTCCAAATGTGTTTACTATCTCTAACGTATCAGTGTGTGTTTCCCCTTCTGTGTCAATGATTTGTCCCATCTGTCTGCTCTTGTGTATGTTTTGTTCTATATTTAAAAATTTCTTTGTAGGTAATTCTGAGTTGTTTGTGAACGTTCTGCTCCTAACCTGTGCCCCATTGTATTTATGTTGTTGGATTGATTCAAGTTCTTCCTCTAATTCTTGCTTTTGAATATTCGCCTAGATATTTCATAACTATTTTATATCATTTCACATTCAATCGTGATGTATCCTTACTGAAACGACGCATCTTGATGCTGGAACTAGAGGATCATTTTTCACGTCTCACACAAAACTACCTACGGCTGCGATAAGGACCTACAGATTCAGGGACTCTTACCATCTACGATTTATTGCTTGAGAGTCTACTCCCTTTACCACAGAGATCAACTTTCGAGACAAGAAGTTGCCACCTTCTACGACATGGTACGCCTACTTTGCTTCTGTTTGAAAAACTCTGAAGAAAGGAACTAAGGACATCCTTCTCAAACGGAAGAAAATGTAACATTTATCCACAGATGTAAAATGTGAAACTGTATAAGGCATCGTTTACAACAATTGAACACATCACCTTTTGCAAATACAGCATTGATAATGATGATACTAGCATTGTTTTAGAGACACTTTTATTCAAATAACTTACATTTAAATGTTCGATGAATTCTATTTCGTATATGAATTTTACAAAATAGAATTAACTACAAAGTTAATGTTTATATATCTATCGTGAATAAATACTTGCAGTTATTTGCCCCTTAGACAAAGATTTTTGTTTTCTGTCTATACGTCTATAAAAAGTTTGTTATGCTTGTGTGGTATATTGGTTTACTTAAATTAATTCCCATTAACAGAGTGCAAATATGATATGAAATCAGATATCTACCATTTAAAAGACCAAACATAAGTCATATCACCACAATCATCCAACAGATACTGTTGAGTTTCCTTTACTTCATTTGTGTCCCTGATTCCACGAGGAAAAAAAAAACAAGATCAATTTTGATCAAGTAAGGAAAATGCGTACATCAAGAATGAACATGAGGCTTCCAGTCACTGTTAGATATAATTAAAACTTGGGTAATGAGCAGGACGCTTCCAGTGACTGTAAAACATGATTTCTCAGTGGAGTTTTGACTCTGACGTCATCAAGAATGTATTTTGGAATATTGTCAACATCATTAGTCTTTCTTTTGTCAAATTAAAAACTCATAAATGTGTTGTTAGAAAGTAAATTCTAATTTAAATTAGTCTTGTGAAAGAGAATTTTTAGTTTATGTCCATGCAATAACAATATTTTAAGATGATTTCGTAGTATAATATAATAAATGTATATGACCCCAAAACTTATAGTATAATAAATGAGGTATACTATATTGATTGAGACAAGAATGAGACGTGTTTCATTGAATGTGTTATACTGTATCGGTGGTGTCAAGAAATAGAAGTGACTTAATGTATTTGTATTATTATATTGGTCAATAAAAGAATTAGACGTGACGAGGGAATTTTAATTGTATTTCTTTTATCTGGAGTGTGCTAAGCTCTTAAAAACCTAATTTTTTTATCCATTATATACCAGCACACCCCATTTTGATTACCCGGAAAGTATGGAGCTTAGGTTTACATGTTATCCGCCTCCTCCTTTAGCTACGCCTCAGTCGCTCGGCACTCCCTCTCAGGCGGGCATATTTTAAAGAGTTAAAATATTTCTAATTTTATGTCAAATCAATCGTGGAGGTGGGAGATCAGCTAATGATGTATGTGTTCAGGGAGATTCAGTGACAGAGCATTTGCTTGAATGGATGTGGAAGGTGCGTGTGTGAGAGAAAGAGGCTATTTTGGCGTTGTATCCTTACGAGTAAGGAACGAATTCAAGAGTACGAGAGTACTACCAATTTACCATAAACCGAAGCAGAGGACACCTTTGGTTAAGCTTTATAAATAAGTACATATATTTATTTCATTATTTTAATATTCAAAGTTTCCTAAATGGATCAAAAGAGCGTTAGAAAAGTATAATTATTCGATATAATTTAAAATCTTTGTTGTTTTCTTAAGAGACTAATTGTAGATATACATTTTCATGTCAAATATTTAAAAGATAATTATGTTAATCCTTTAACCTATATAGAGAAAAAATATAAAATATAGAATTTATTTCCCTTGGAACTATATTTATGACATACGTATCTATCAATATATATAATTCGCCAGCAAAGGTCAAACAAGACGGGTCAAACAAGACGCAGGCTATTTATAGATTTGCAAGAGCGTTGTTCAATAATGAGTTTACTAGGGCGCAATTTATAATTCCCGATAACTACGCTACATATGATGTGTTTATATATTTATCAACGCATTTGCTTTTGGCGCGTAATATTTTATTTTCTTTTGGACATGAAATCGTCTAAGTATTGTTAAAACAATATTCTGTTTAAAAGTGTTGGGGACATGAATATATGAATATAGTTCATGGGCATTTAATGCGTGCAGTTGCGTATCATGGTGGAAGGGGTGTAGCAAATATTGGGATTCTTTTAAATGTGCGTTACTTGAGTTCATGGTTTTTTTCAAGTAACTTTAATAGATAGAAAGTTCACGCATTGCTGTCGCCAATGTTTGGCGGGCGATATCTAGTCCTTTATATTGAAACATTTTTAACTAAAATAAAATAAATGAAACTGTAGTTATTTCTATAATACAGAAGCATACAATATAAATGTTTTTTAGTCCTATGAGTGTAACAATTCTAAAATGTGGGGAATATTTATTTGATGCCTTTGAGTACATTTTTGGAAAAGTGAGTTGTTGTTTTTTGTTGTTTTTTTTAATTATTAAAATTTCGCTGATCAATTAAAAAGAAAGGTTGTGTCATGAATCATTATGGGCAATGATTTCAATTTAGGAAATACTTGAAAAAGTAGCTGCTAGCTAGATAATATATGAAGTAAATCTGTACAAGTTAAACTCAAAGCTTAAGTGTAATGATCAATTAAAAATTGTCTATGCAAGGATTGTAGTGTAGTAGCAGTTGTCTCTACTTGGTGTCAAAACATTGGTACGCTACTAAAACTGAAAAAAACATACCTAAAAGTTAGTTGCTACATTATTTATTGACATTTTGGAATTTCTACCACCTGTAACAAGTTTAAAATTTCAATCAAATGAAAATTGTGCATCATGAAGAAGAGGGAATAAAATCATCTATGGAGAAACTATGGATATGTTTTTAGCAACCACATAATAATTATAATTAAGAGGTCAAGGTCAAACATTAACTTCAGAAGATAAGGAACAACGTACTCCTATAAATCTAATATTTAATTGTAATATTCAATCTGGCCCAGATTTTAAACTTATACATAATAGACTTTAGAATTCTACTAAAACAATTTCTTCAAACTTGTTAACTATCAACACACGTCATAGAAGTAATCTAATGTTTAAGTCTGTACGGAACATTTTATGAGGAATAAGGAAACAATTTACCAGACTATGTTATGTATTCATTAAACTGTACATGATTTCTTAGTCTCCTCTACCATCAGATTTACCCTAGTTACATTCATGAACGACTCCAAAAACCTTGAAAAGACACAATCTTAGAATCCTTTTTTGTGCAAGTAGCTGGCCACTGTGTTGCTTACTACAACAGCTAGTTTTCAATCATTGTTTGAACAAAGTCTCGTTATTAATACTATTCTCCACAACATTTCATTATCAATTCTTGTCTTGACTATACCTCATTATCAATACTTGTCTTGACAACATGTCTTTATAAAAACGTGTCTTGACAACATGTCATTATCAATACTTTGAACAACCCCTCATTATCATTGTTTGTCTTGACAACATCTCATGGCAAATACTTGTTTTGAAATCATTTTAAATTCAATACTTGTATTTGCATCATCTAATTATAAATATCTGTCTTGACAAAATCTCATTATGAAAACCTATCTTGACAACATCTCGTTATCAATACTTCTCATGACAATAGTTGTCTTTACGACATCAAATTGTCAAAATTTTATTGACAACATGTCATTATCAAAACTTGTCTTGACAACATCTCATTATCCATTTTTGTCTCCACAGCATGTCATTTTCATTTTTTTCTTTGATAATCCTAGTGGGTCAATAATTGCATTTTTTAAATCTCATATTCAAAGAGTTGCGATTGCTGAGGTCGTGCCTACCACGTTTCGGTTGTGCACCAGCATTCAAAGATAATAATTAAATATTAGTGTCTTTCTTGCCTCCCCTCCTTACCCTATTACTGACTGCCTTGACAAACTTGACAACTGCTTCTTTGCATCGATAGTTACATTTATTTATGTTTTGTTGTATACGACATCCTTGCATATTTATTTATACTTTAGTTTGATGTTCAACAGACTCTAAACAAACTGCATAGATTTGATCAACGATGCTCCCTGGCCAAGACTTGATGAGACATTTCCATCCAATCATTGACTGGGTCTATAATATAAAATAGGAAATCTCCGCCTGACTTTAAGAAAGTCAAAACTCTCTTGATCCTTTCACAGGAGACACAGAGAAGATAGAGAACTCTTTTGATCCTTTCACAGGATACACAGAGAAGATAGAGAACTCTCTTGATCCTTTCAAAGGATACACAGAGAAGATAGAGAACTCTCTTGATCCTTTCACAGGATACACAGAGAAGATAGAGAACTCTCTTGATCCTTTCACAGGATACACAGAGAAGATAGAGAACTCTCTTGATCCTTTCACAGGATGCACAGAGAAGATAGAGAACTCTCTTGATCCTTTCACAGGATACACAGAGAAGATAGATAACTCTCTTGATCCTTTCACAGGATACACAGAGAAGATAGAGAACTCTCTTGATCCTTTCAAAGGATACACAGAGAAGATAGAGAACTCTCTTGATCCTTTCACAGGATACACAGAGAAGATAGAGAACTCTCTTGATCCTTTCACAGGATACACAGAGAAGATAGAGAACTCTCTTGATCCTTTCACAGGATACACAGAGAAGATAGAGAACTCTCTTGATCCTTTCACAGGATACACAGAGAAGATAGAGAACTCTCTTGATCCTTTCACAGGATACACAGAGAAGATAGAGAACTCTCTTGATCCTTTCACAGGATACACAGAGAATATAGAGAACTCTCTGGATCCTTTCACAGGAGACAGATATAATATTTATTTCATAAATGTTTGTATAAAAAATACTAATAACTAATTTATTATTATACTTTTTTTGGTGGTCGTGGTGTGAATTTATGAAAAAAAAAAGGAAAAAAAAAATTACACGCCCTCAAGTGATCTCTGCATTCAAAAGATTTTGCATAATGTATGATGTCATGATGTCATTAAGGAAACTTTATGATTTTACAATATTTACCATGTACTACCAAATTGTATTTAATAATGTGAAAGTAATTATTTTAAACAATGCTATTAAAAGATTTTAATCACTATTTGTGTTTACTCAATGATTTGTTAAAAACTGGAACACATTTTTGGATTTTTTCAGACTCAAACTAAAAATAGATTATCTCGGTTGATGTATTTAACTTTATTTCCTCAAAATAATATTGTTGTGAATTAAACACTTTGTTTAGTTATGTGTCTGACACTGGATATGATTATGGGTCTGACACTGGATATGATTATGTGTCTGACACTGGATATGCTTATGGGTCTGACACTGGATATGATTATGAATGTAACAATGTGTATATTTATTTGTCTAGCTCTAGATCGTATTATGGATCTGACAAATTGGATAAGAACCTTGTAAACAATTTTTATCGTTGCTGCTGGCATCCGTCCGTCACAATGTGACGATGGCGTGGGCTTCGGAGGACGAAATCCACATGGCCTAGGATTTTTCTTCAAGGATTATAAGCTGGTTCCCAACAGCAAATCGCCTCTCTCCACGCCGCTGGGTAACCCAAGGGAACCTCATTGGATGATACAGCTTGGCACCAGTGACGTCGCAGGAGTTGTCGGAATGTTTCATTGTATCAATGTTATCCGCCTTTCGGGACTCCATCTCCGGGTTTGATTTCAGAGTTTCCTTCTCGTAGATGAGTTTCCGTCCAAGGTTAACGAGTCCCATCTACCCGGGGTGCCAAATGTGGTGTTTTTGCTCTAACTGGAATTGAACTCCAGACCACCAACTTGAAATTTGATCAGTTTAGACCACTCGGCCACCCAGCACCCAATGGAACATCATTGGATGATACAGCTTGGCACCAGTGACATCGCAGGAGATTTACGTTGTAACGTTGTACCCCTGTTGAAATCTAAAAAAAATAAAAAAATATATTGCCTGTCTTTATATATTTTAACGTTCCTATATTTAATTATTTAAATTAGACTACCCCCCCCCCCCAATACAATTTAAACCCAACAAAATATAAACCAATAATCTATATCAATATAATAAGCGTTAATCAATAGAGCCTTGTTATATTTTAAAGTTAGGCGGGAAATCAAATTGTAAATGTAGACATTAAATACTCTGGTTGAATTGTATTCTCAAGACGTTGTCTGAGTGAGTCATTGATTAAAATTATGCGCAGTTTAATAATGGTCTGTTTATTATGAATCTAAACTATAAATACATATACAGGTTTATGCCAGGACGTCGTAGTAAACATACAAATGTGTATACGTAAATACACACATGCAATAATACGGCGGATATGTTAGGAATACCATCAGTAGTAAAGTGAGCAGGAAAAGCCAGAAAGGCGTTCAAATCTAACCTTTCACTTTGAATGCTGGCGCACAAACAGAATCGGTCCACAAAAGTCTCACCACTTTGACTATGAGATGTTGAAAAATCCATTACTCACCAGGAGACTACACAACACACTTTTATGGAGCAGGAGGTATTGCTGCAAAGAAAAAAATTGACAATGATATGTTTTAAAGTCAAGTATTTAGAAACTGGCATTCATAATCTGTAACACAATGGAAGCCCCATCTACTAAATTATACATTCGTGTAAAGTACTTCATGATAGTTTCCAAGATCTTACAACAAGTGATGGGATTCTTTCCATTTACTGATTGAAAAAGGACTCTGAGGTTACAACTTTTCCTAAGTTGCAGTTGTCCTTCTTGTTAGTAATTAGGCTGTAGCTAATGTTAGCAAAGTCTAGTTGTCAGTGCAAAGCTTGATAGACATAAAAATAGTCTGGTAAATAGCTAATGGTAGAGAAGTGTAAGAAAAAGTGTACATATTGATGGACACATAACATAGTCTGATACTAAGCTGATGGTAGAGAAGTCTGAAAAATAATGTACTGTTTGAAGGAAACATATCATAGTCTGAGAAACTTTTTCGTTAACCCAAAGAAATTTCCCATACAAATTTAAAACTAGGATTTCCTCTCTGTCTGTTTTTGACATTGATAGCGTTCGAAGAAAAACTTTCATCGGAATTGGAGTTTATTATGGATAGGTCCAAGATGGGTACCAAAGCCTATCCTTCGATTACATATTATGTTTAAAAATGTAAGTTGCTTCTCATCTTCTGAAAGTAATTTTTGACCTCGATTTCATAATTATAATTAATGTGTTGGTGAAGAAAACATATCCTTAATATTTACACTGAAAGTCATTTTCAGTTTGTTAAATAACAAATTTAGTTCCTCTTCTTAATGGGTCGCATTGTCCATTTCATTGAAATTTAATACTTGTTACTGGTGGTAGGCACCGCCAAGATTTCAAAAACTATGTGGATTAATTGCAGGTTGTTTTTTTGTTTAATGTAAGTAGTGTAGCAAAGTTTTGAGACTAAGATGAAACTAAAACTATTCCACTACACTCCTAGCAATCACTGGTGTACTTGATAATTACTGTTTAGCTCTGAGTGGGACTATTAAACATTGATATCATTTTCTTATCAAGCTAAAGGATAGTTTGTTCATCATTTTCTCATATCAAATCGATGTTTTTAATAATTCATAATACAAAATTTCTGTTGATGCCATCATCGAAATTTTAATTATGCAAAAAAAAAAAAAAATACAATAATTTAAACAAATTTAAAAAACAATTACTAAAAACTTGAAGTTATTTTACTAAGAAAGAATTACACTTTTAGCTTCCATGTTTAAAAAAAAAATATTTTCGAAATTTAAAATATTGTTTTTTTACAAATGTTTCAATAAAATAAATATATACGACAGTCATTAATATATTTTCAAGGGAAATAACTGCAATGTTTCATATAGTTAATAAATTATTTAAATTAATGAATGACACATATTTATTTTTAATTATTTTTGTAACAAATTATTTGCCCTTATAGGTTAATAAAAAACTATTTAAATTTTGAAAAAAAAATATTTCGTTACTTTACTTTACTTTTTCTCCTTTGCCTCTTTCATGAAATTTTCAATTTATTTTTTTTTAAAATAATTATATTAATTTATTGATAAAGGATAACCAATTGTATCTACGTGTAGTAATATGTCTTAGAGAAGAAGCATTTTTTAGGGTCTTTATTTGCAATTTCTTTAATATGTGTATTTTTAAATGTATTCTTAGTGTTTATTGTTCCATAAACATGTGTCCATTTTATCCTATAATAGAGTGGTGTTGCTTGAATATTTATTAAATGTTTGTAAACTTCTTTAATTGTTTTGTGTGTAAGTGTTTCGTTGCCTTTTAAAGCTTGAATGCATGCCATATGAAAATCCGATTGTTTTCTTCCCATGTAATGGTTTGTGTTGTTATCAATTATTCTTAACTTTCCTAACCTTATCCCAAAGTAATAAGTTATAAATAAATGGTCCTCCTTCTTTCTAATGGCTTGTCCTATAAATTTGATTCTAAGTGCTTCTAGTTTGGTGTGCACGTCTTGTAACTTAATGCCTCTTTCTAATTTAGATTGGATTAATGTTGTATTTTTAATGTTTTGTTTTGTTTCTTGAAATATGTAAGTTGATTTGCCTTAAAATGGCTGGTGGATGTCCCCATATGTTCGCTGTGTATATTGTTTAGGAGTTGTATATGTGTTTATGATTATGCTGCAGCAAAAAATTGTGTGTGCTGTGTATTTATGTCTGTCAATTATGTTTTTTATTGACTGTTCAATGTTTTGTCATGTTTCTGTGTTAGTTTGAGTCTGTTTTTTTTAAAAATATTACTTTTTTCTTACAAATTAAGAAAAATAGAAAAGTATATGCAAAAAAAATAATTTTAAAGGGAGATAATTAGAGATTTTTAAATATATTTAAATATATAGTGAGATATATCTTAGATTTATTGTTACATATTATTTTAATTTATTAAACAGTCATTGTAATAAAATAATTCCAAAAAGAATTTTAAAAAAAAACTGTTTTCAATCAGATTTGTATTATTTTCGTACTTTTATGTAATTTAAGGAAATAATGAGATAACATTTATCAAATAAATTTAATTTTATTTCAAAAGCTTAACCAAATGTTGATACAGTATTCAAGGGATGAACACTAGTTTTCATTCACATTCGATCCCTTACAATAGGGATGCAATATATACAATGGATGATAAGTCCACCAATACCAAGCAGTAAAGCAAAAATTAAAAATAGTGTCTATGAAACATAAATTATTTCCTTCGCCGGCGTAAGAAAAGCTAATTCTTAAATTAATTGATCGTGATAATTTTTATTTAAATAACTATTTTTCTTAAAAGCATAACGCGGTTGCTTTTATTTAAATCCGACAATCCGCCCCCCCCCCCTCTTTCTCGTTTACATCTACAATTTACTATTTAAACAAAACTCTTCTTCTTTCTCTTCTTTGATATTTTAAGGACCCACTTAAAATTTGACACGTGTTGCTCGATTTGAGATTAATTTATCTAAACAATGCATCCTATCTAAGAACAACCATGAAGCTATTAGATGTTTGTTATTAAACACACTTTTTTAGATATATTACATTTTAATATGTATTTTTTTTTAAATTAAATTTTTAATTTTGTTTGATAGATTAATTTGCGCAAACTCAACACTAGTTAGACATATTTGGGCCGACTGGGCGAGCTGCAGGACGCTCTCAATGAGTTCCATACAAACGAAAGTTACATAGACCAGGGCGAGACTTGACATTTGCACCGATGCTCCCGTTTAACGGCACTCCTATGAGCAAATTTTCGGAGGTCACTAAATCCGATGTGAAGAAAATCCTGGCTGACTCCCCGAAAAAGTTATTTTTGCTTGACCTTCTTCTGGCAAGGCTGTTGTACCAATGTTTAAATGGAATAGTCCCCATCATAACTAATATCATAAATCAGTCTCTAAAATCTGGTATTGTTCCATCTTCTTTTAAAGAGGCGGTTGTAACTCCAATGCTAAAGAAGATGAAACTCGACCGCAATGTGTTGGGAAATTATCTCCCCTTCTCTAATCTAACATTTATATCCAAGATTTTGGAGAAAGTCGTTCTCCGCCTGCTCCCGAATTACCTCATTCGATGTGTGACTTGTTTGAGCCTTTCCAGTCAGTGCATCACTCTACTGAGACAGGTTCCGCGTCTTAAATGACCTTCTGTCATCTTGTGGTGAGGGAAAGATATCGCTTTTGTTTGTCGTTACTTGATCTATCGGCTGTGTTCGATACGCTTGACCACGGCATACTTATCCAAAATCTGGAAAATACTTTCGGTTTCACCGATACCGTCCTGATATGGTTCTGCTCGTATCTAACAAATCGAGTTCAATGATCTCAAACGGCTTGACAACAAAGCAAACTATCATCAAATTCGTAGTACCCCAGGGCTTGGTCCTAGACCCGGTATTTTTTAATATGGACGTTCAGCCTCTGGGTGCCATGATCAAGCAATTTGATATGCTATATCACATTTTTGCGGATGATACCCAACTCCAGAAACCTGTGATCCCCTCTCAGTTCCCTAACTCAGCTTTAAGTATGACACAGAAGACAGTGGAGTCAGTTAAGCACAAGATGGCTATAAACAAGCTTAAATTGAGCGATGAAAAGACCGAGTTGATCCCCATTGCTACCAATAAAAACCTACAATATATACATAACACACAAACCCTTACTCTCTCAGGTATACAGATTGAGTTTGCTCAAAAAGTGCGAAACCTGGGTACCTACTTAGTAGGAACACTAACTATGGGAAAACAACATTAACATGCTCTTTAAGGCGAAATTTCTAGAGTGGTGCAGAAATAGTCATATACGACCTTTCTTAACAGTAGATGCATCAAAGTGGCGGATGTCTGCATTAGTGCTATCACGCATGGACTACTGCAATGTTCTGATGGTGGGTCTTCCAGCTACAATCCTAGATAAAATTCAAGAAGCACATAATAATGCGGCTCGCATTATTCTTTGAAAATGCAAATTCAACCATGCTAAAACACTTCTGAGAGAGCTGCGTTGGCTGCCGGTCCGCGCTCGCTTATAGTAAACAATAGCAAGGCTGTGCTACCGCACAGCTTGCATACCTGGCACCGCCCTAACTCAAAGTGCTGCTGCGCCGTATGTATCAATTTGACAATTGCGCTCATCTGTTGGGGCCAACTCTCAATACCACGTGTTCGTTTGAGACTCTACGAAGGCGCACTTGCGCATTTGCTGTCCCAAAAATTTGGAACACCCTGCCTGTCACTCTCAGAAACAGCCAGTCACTTAAGTCTTTCAAAACTGATTTAAAGACATATACATCTCACAAACACCTGCTGGGGTGATGTTGTCTAACTCGATATTATCTTGTAGATGTGCATGGGTCTGTGTTGTTTATTGTTGCAAGATATGAAAGACTTAGAACGGTTTTTTTCGTATATAGTTTTTATAAATTTGCATTTTGTATTTAAATGAGGTACTAACGCAACTTCACCCAATCATAATCAACTTCACAATCCTAACTAACCTTGCCAAAACGTTGCAAATCTCATCCAACCCTTTCCCAATTTACCCAAACCTTCCCCAATTTACCCAAACCTTTCCCAATTTACCCAACCCTTTTCCAATTTACCCAACTCTTTCCCAATTCACCCAACCCTTTCCCAATTCACCCAACCTTTTCCCAATTCACCCAATCATATTCATCACTAACCCTCCTCCACACACCTAAATATACAATTCAATTCAAGATACCAGTAGGAAATTAAATTGAGTGTACAATATTCCATTCATTTGAAAGATATCAGCCATAAAACGAATGGTTTGTCCAATGATTTCAGAGGCTTACCAACTCTTGTTCCCTTTAAAAAATTAAGGTAAAATAACATTTGACAGGTATGTCGAGTATATTTTTTTAGCAATCAGGTCAAATTATATGTAACAGGCTCTACGAGTTTTTTAAAAAGACATTTTAAGGATACAATTATTTTTTGTAACCATAATTGACAGCGTAAGGAATATTTTTGTTATGTACATAAATTGTTTGTGCCTCATAAATCTACTTACAAGCTTTATCCAAGTCCAACACATTTATAATATTTAAAAGTCAACAATGTTTTAACAGTTGTTTTAAGTGTAATTTTTGTATTACATGTATATTAAGAGTGAACTCTCAAAACTAAATACCATGAAGAAAAGCTAAAATTGTCGGAAAGAAAAAGGTGGGGGGGGGGGGCTGGTGATGTGTACGTTTGGTACGTCATAATTTCTTACGTTTTGTCAAATAGTTGGGGGACATAAACATGCGGTGTAAAAGCAGATGGTACATGAACATATTAATAAAGTTCAATGGTTGCCACAAATAAAAACACGTTTGCCAGCGTTTGGAAAGGAGGAGGGGGTGGGTGTAGTGTGGTGGCGGGGTGAGCTCTCAATGGGATTCTAATAAAGTACGTTACATTTAGGCATGTTTTGTAACATTTTAAGAAACAATGGCTCAATATTATGTTCTATCAAAAATTTACACAAAAAGTGTATAATTTAGGATTGTGTAAATGTATTTAAGTCTTAAAAATTATATTTTGTTAAAAAAAGTATCTTCTTTGCAAAAACATTATCTATACATGCCAGTTACGCCAAGGTCAAAGTATTCTTAACAGGTCTATCTCTCGTTCAAGGGCAGAAAGGCGAGGAAAATGTGTTTCTATGCGGCTGTTGTCACACGGAGGTAAGTGTATGAGTGTAAGTATGTATGGTGTAAGAGGTATTGTAACAATTTGAGAAAGTATCACTGAACATAAAGGAGCTCCTGACAGTATAGGCTTCCCAAACATTCGATTCGTTAAAATTAGATTGTCAATTAACATATAAGTTGAGCCCATAGTCATGTCTTGTGTCTACACGTTAAAAAGATATGAGTTTATTGTTTTTTGAGGTATAGGGTTCATAAGATAACATATTATTTATATATATATCATTTAAATTTATTATTTTGAAAAGTTATACTTCATTTTGTGTTCCCCTTCTGTAATCTTGGCTTTTGAAAATTCAACATCCGGAATTTCCTAAGAGATTACTTTAAATTTAACTCATGTCTATTATCATGTCCTATTTTCGTCCGTCCAGTCTGCTGAAAATGGCTCTTAGCCGAAACATTCTTGTCCTCTTGTTGTGGTTTTAAATTTAAGCTTTAAATGCCTTGTCCTACTTTTTTTCTCTTAATTTTGTTCTTTTCTAAATAAAGTCTTAGAGCTAATAAATGTTTTTAAAGGGAAATAATCGATTTCTTTACTCACATGTTTCATTCAATTCCATTAAATATGTTTTGAAACACATTTATGTGTGTACTGCTATCAAAATTTATTTAGTATTAGTGTTAAACAAAGATTGGGCAAAAAATTCTTCAAGTTATAATGTTATTCTTTTCAAACGATTTTTGGGTATTCAGGTAAAAACTTTAATTTTACAATTTCAAGTGCAGTATATATTGGATTATATATGCTTGTTTCTTCTTGCGAGCGTCTGAATAGAGACTATTATGTCTTACAACAAGTCATAGTCAACTTGACTTCGATCCCTGCATTTAGGGATACAAAAAAACACAATTCGTATCAGGAAATTTCGTCGAAAGACATTACTTCGACGGAAGTGTGGTCGAAAGGAAATTTGATCGACCGGAAGTTTGATCGAACTGAACTTTGATTGCAGAAATTTGACCGAACATAATTTTGATCTAAAATAAATTTGGTCGATTGTTTTTTAAATCTAAGAGGTTCCAGGGAGAAATGTAAATAGTGTAGTTTGTTCCAATGTGGGTTTGTTCGCGCGAAATTGTGTTCGATTCTTCTTTTTATTTTTCTTGTAAATAAATTGTATGTTTAACTTGCGAGTGAGCATTATGGGGATCTGTTCCAGTGTTCGAAAGGATGTGTGTACGAAAGGAATTTTGTTAAAACTGAAAAAATACGAAACAGTAGCTATGCATTCATTGAGAAATTAACTATCAAGTTAACATGTAAATAATACCACCCATAAAATCTTTTTTTTGTTAAATGTATTTTTGGGAATAGTTTTTCTATTTCAATCTTTCCATGTGTTTATCAAAATTCTTAGAAAATCGGATAAAATTATATAAATGTGTGACGCGGGAAAACACTGATTTCTAACAACAAAAGCTCTAATTTTGTTCGGTAATTAGTGGTATCAAACCGATGGGTAGTCCTTAAATGACAAGTAGTCATAATGGCATCCTTGTCAGAGGATTTATGTCCTTGACTACTACTGAAAAAAACGCACCTGACATTTAGTTCCTACAGTATTTATTAAACTATTGACGGTTTCTATCACCTGTAACCATTGCTCCGGCATCAAACAGAAACTCGTCCATCTTCATTTAGACGGTGACGAGGCCAAGATAGACAGTTCCAGCTGTTAAAAACAAGAACAAGTACAGGAGCTCCTCATTCCTGCCGAAGACGATAGGGGACTGGTACAAGCTAGGTCGCCGACCTAGAGGAGTTCGGTCGCGTCATTCCCGAAGAAAAAAAAATAAATACTTTCTATTATTATACGGAAATCGAAAAAAAACTTAAAAACTCAAAAAATTATATCTCCGCTTTTATTTTAGTAAAAGTCTATGTATTATGTATAATTATTATTAAAGCATTATTAATTTTGTTATATTGACACAATTTGTTCGTGTCTTATTAATCTATCAAAGAAAAACATTGGCTTTTCAGTTTATTTGCAAAATAATAAGTGCGTTTCTGAAGTAGTAGAGCCATTTTAGAATATTCCGTTTCCAATTATTGCATGGGTTTATGGAATTGAATCAATTACAAAAAAAAAAAATACACCTTTCTTTTTGTAAGTGACATATTAAGTAGATTTTAAAATTAGGACAACCAGTTTAAAATAATCGATTGGGTTGTTGTGCTCATGTATGCAAAGGTTTCAAAATTATTCCAATCATTTTACAATCGTTCTTTTGGTACCAGGAGCCCTAAAATATTTTTGTTGTGACAAATGCATACATATATTCTAACAGAGCTAATGCATGGGTAGAACAATCGGTACAAGTGCATGGACTTCTGTATGAAAATCCACGCTTCTTATATGTTCAACTGTATGTGGTCTTATCACGCGTCGAAAAAGCTTCTAATTTGTGTACCAAAAAAACGAAAAAACAAAAAACATTACTGTCTATATAACAAGTATTTTTTTTTAAAAATGCAATTAAAACACAAACGATTTCCAATGTCATTTGACAGTGCAACTTATACCTCGATCTCACTAATTAAATATACATGACTATTGTGAAAAGCTGGTTTGATGTTTGGCGAGGGGGGGGGGAGTCTCCGTTCTTTTCACAGTTGGATATCCTGTCCGATCATTACCATGGTATAGCTTGTGGTAGGAATCGAACTCAAGGGCAATACCACTTGTAAAATTAAATTGGTAAAATGCAATTAAAACACAAACTATTTCTAATGTCATTTGACAGTGCAACTTATACCTCGATCTCACTAATTAAATATACATGGCTATTGTGAAAAGCTGGTTTGATGTTTGGCGAGGGGGGGGGGGAGTCTCCGTTCTTTTCACAGTTGGATATCCTGTCCGATCATTACCATGGTATAGCTTGTGGTAGGAATCGAACTCAAGGGCAATACCACTTGTAAAATTAAATTGGCTCGGGCGCTATATCGCTATATCTATTATTGTTTTTAAATTTGAATTATTGTATTACATAAAACTCCCTTAAACTAAAATTTTGTGTTCTTTTAAAAAATACTTATGATATACAATTAAAATTACATATTTTTTAAAAATTCTAAATGATGATGGATATTTAACAGTTTTTAATATATTACACTTTCATAACAAAAATAAAAATTAACACCTCCTATATTTTACTCAATTTTATGTAATAAACGTTTAAAAAAACGAACTCAATCGTTTCCCTTGTAAAAGAAAATGTATTTTATTCTTTTGAAAAAGCTAATAAATATTGATAGTTGAATTGATATAACATAAAAGTTAAAGTTATTTATTATTTAATTTATATTTTACATTTTTAGTTCGACAGCTCCAGTTGTCGGTGCAATTTAACTCTTTTTTTTTTTAAAGCTTTGTTTTTAAGATAGATAAATACACTGCCAAGTGGCTTAACTACTATTAGTGCCGCCAAATATTTCCCACAGTGTTTAGCTTCAGGGAGCAATATTAATTTTTGCCCCCCCCCCACCCATCTTTTCAACCCTGAAACACATTATTTTCAACAAGTAAATACTATCAATGCTATCTCCACAATATTGAGCCACCCGGGACATATGTCCCATCTGCCAGGCCTCAGCTACGCTTGTGGCTACTAGTACTGTCCCTTTCACACAAAAAAATCTACACTGCCCTTACTCCAACCCCACCGACGTGAAAAAATTCCGAAAAAACATTGTACTTTGGTGATATTGTGAATAGCGCTTTGCAAGGATGGAAAAATTACATTTTTAAAACAAATCTTTTATGCAATACCATTACCAACTGAATTACATTTGTCTTACATCCCTAGATGTAGGGATCGAATTCAAGTGCTATGCAGCTCACAAATGAGTATACTATCCACTTGTCACAAAAAAGTTACAAGCAATCACTGTTGACTTACCATAATCAACAGTACATATGTTTCTGTTGAAAAATTAATTTTAAAGTTTTTATCACAAAAAAAATCAAAAATTTAAAAAAAAAATTATTCCGATTATTGATAATATTAAAAAATATTACAATATTTGTGTAAAATATTTTCAAAAAATACGATTGCCTGAAAAATTAAAAAAAAAATTAAAATTTCTCATAAAATTCCTTAAAGATATTGATAAAAACATCAAGAAAATGATATCGATTGTTTCCCTTTAACATCATTTATACAATCATTCTTTAAAAAAAGAAAATAGTGGAACAAGGTATGTGGAAGATTGAAATAAGAAGTAGTACAGTAAGACAAAAAAATTGTCGGCCAAGAGACTTCCCGAACAGACGGGACAGATAAAAATAGGACAAGAAATAGAGACAAATTAATAACTTACGTGTTATTTCCGGAAGGTAGGTTTCCCGAAAACAGGGTGACAGGAAATAAAAGACTTCATGAAATGTTATTGTATAAATAAAATCATGTATATTATCATGTTGGTTTTGCTCTCTGCAAATGTTTCTTTCAGGCATCTCTTCAAGAGGGTGGTTGGTGGCTGTGCCCCGAAGCAAGTCAATTCCCTACGGAGACATGAGTACAATAAAACAAAATTATGTTGGATTAAAAAGCGATTAAAATGTCATAAAATAAACAAATAAATTATGCATTGAGCTACATTAAAGTGTGCTTATGTTTAAAGCTAACACTGTTAGAGCTAGAGACCAACAGAGAGAGATTTTATCATTTTGCCGAAACCGGAACCAGGCCGAAAGTTAAAAATTATTTTCGTCTGATACCGAAGCCTTAACCAAAAGCTTAAAGTGACTTTCAATCGAAATCGAAAATGAAACAAAAGGCTTAAAGTGACTTTCGGCCAAAGCTTAGATCGAAATATTTATATATTTTGAAATTCGTTTATGCATACATTCTGCAAACATCGATGTGGAAAATATAAATATTGACATTCTTTTTAAACCATAAGATCATTGGGAACATTAATTAATAAACATCTAATTAATACTTTGGATTTTACTATTTTGATTTAAAAGTAAACATCTCTTTCAATAGTTTTTTTTAAGCGTTGTGGTTAGAGAAAAATTGTACCAACGGGGATGGGAAGGGGTAAATTCATGAAAAATGAGCACTTGAGTGCCCATTTCCTTTTATACTATAACTAGAATAAATGACCCAATATTATCGGTATAATAATGATAGGTCCTCTGCGTAAATTTCTAAGTGCTATTGCAAAAAATTATTACAATTCATAACTTTAAAAATAGAATGCTATTTACATTTTTAACATAATTCATGTTTGAGAAGTATTTATCTGCAATTTAATTTAAGCCTACCTTACTCGCTTTCCCGCTCCTAAACTACTTTTTCCCCCTCTAAACATGACCTAAAAAACCCAGTCTAACTTGTCACTACTTATATCAATTTTGTCACTAAAGGAGTTAATTGAGGGACAAATACTACCTTAGAGAAATATTTTAGATTTACCCCTTTTCGTGCCCTTGAATTACAACTTTTTTCTCAAAAAATTGTTTTAAAAAACTAATCTTAAATTTACATCAAAAACTATATATATGATATAATTATATTTTATATGACAGGAATTCGATATATATTGATATCTTCATCAAAAATTAAAAAAAAAAAATAATAATAATATTATCAAAGAATTATTTTATCTAAAGAAGAATCTCGCAACCATTATTCACACCTAAAACAAACTTGAATATCTTTTTACAAAAATTAAATTCTTCATCAATAAAAATACACAAGTCTTTACGTTACTTTTTGCAAAGCAAAATAAAAAAAAAATATTTATTTTTTTTTAAAGTAAATATTAACCCATATCTATTTTTCAAATTTTTTTTTCAAGTGTGTAAAATGATTAGGTTTTGATATTTAAGGGTATGCTTATATACATGTAATGCCATTGATTTTCCTAATTGGTAAACATATGTTTATTTGTAAAAAGAGAATTAAAAATCTATTTTTTCACAAATGTAATACCATAGGATTTAAATATATTGTCATCCACGCAAAAACGTACACATCCTTTTTCCTACCACAGATATGAACGTACCCAAGGAGGTTAATTATTTATCAAATTCATTCCCTTATTTTTAGGCGTATCGTGTATTGTCATGGGCAAAATGAAAGTACCCATATTTGTAAACAGAGAATGTAACATCTCGTTTTTTTTAAAATGGAATATCATAGGAGTTAACGATGTTGTCATCCACCTAAAACTATACACATCTCCTACCTGCTAGATATATTTACCCAAGAAAATTAAAATTGTATCAATCTCATTCCTTTGTTTTGAGACGTATCTTGTTTTTAGAGAAAAAATAGTTTTAATTCAAGGGCACTAAAAGGAGTAAATCTAAAATATTTCTCTAGCGTAGTAATTGTCCATCGATGAACTTCTTTAGTGACAAATGTTATATAATTATTGATTACTTAGACTGTGCAATTTTAGGCCATGATTAGAAGAGGAAAAAGTAGTTTAAGAGCATGAAAGGGTGTAGGATAGGCGTATAATATATAGCAGATAAACACCTCTAAAAATTTAATGATGATTGAAAAGAAAAAATATATTTTTAAAGTTATGGATTGTGATGATTTTTTATGATAGCAGTTACAAATTATCAGAAAGACCTACCATTATTATACTGATAACATCATGTTATTTTTTCTAGTATTGCCTTGGGCAAAATGAATTTACCAATTTTGTAAAAAGAGAATGTAATGTATTTTTTTCAAAAATGAAATCCCTTAGAAGCTATCTATATTGTCATCCACGTAACAATGTAGACATCTTATTTCCTAATTTCGACATGTATTTACCCAAGAAGGTTAATTATTTACCAAATTTATTCCTTTATTTTGAGACGTATCTTGTGCTGTCTTGGGCAAATTGAACTTATAAATATTTGTAAAAAGAGAACGCAACATCTCTTTTTCACAAATGTAATACCATAAGATTTAAATATATTTTCATCCACGTGAAAATGTACACATCCTATTACCTACCTTAGATATTAATGTACCCAAGAAGGTTAATTATTTATCAAATTCACTCCTACATTTTGAGACTTATGTCGTGCTGCCTTGAGCAAAATGAACATATACATTTTAATAAATATTTGTAAAAAGAGAATGTGGCAACTCTTTTTTCACAAATGTAATGTCATAGGAGTTAACTTTACTGTCATGGTCGTGAAAATATTCACATCCCATTACCTACCTCTGATATGTATGTACCCAAGAAGGTTAATTATTAATCAAATCCATTCCTTTATTTTAAAACGTATCTTGTGCAGCCTTGAGCAAAATGAACACATAAATATTTGTAAAAAGAGAAAGTGCCATACCTTTTTGAAAAAAATTTAATGCCATAGGATTTTAATATATTGTCATCCTCGTAAAAATGTACACATCCTATATCCTAACTACGATATGTATATACCAAAGAGGGTAAATATTCATCCAATTCATTCCTTTATTTTGAGACGTATCTTGTGCTGCCTGGGGCAAAGTGAACAACCCCTCCCCACCCAGATTTAAATAAATTGAGAAAATCTTTGATCGGATTGTACTCCTTTCCATACCCATACTAACATATTTTGCACTTCATATGATTCTTTCTTATTTGTATGAGTTATATGTGGATTAGTGAATGCCATTTGGCTATGGAAGTGCGCTGCACTGATTGGCATAAACTGCATTTTCTTATTAGAATGATAATTAAAGGTTAGAATTTATTACGTTATAATTTTAATAAAAGTATATTTTGGGAATAAAAAAGGCAAAACTGTTGAAATTTTAAGATATTCAAAGCTAAATTGTGTGTGTGTGTTTTATTAACAATTGAAAAAGCTATCAATTTTATTTATTAAGTTTACTTTTAATAGGGAAAATACATTATCAGTTTTGTCAAAGCACGGTTATTAAAGTTAAAGAAACCTAAGAGTTTTGCCAAAATATGCTATTCACGCTATAACGTCATTGTTGTGATTATTGAGGAGAAATTAATTTGAATTGTATTTCGCAATATTAACAGCGCACTAAAAGACGCACTAAAAACGACTGATGTCTGGGTTTTCCCGATTAATGTGATTACGGTGTAATTCTTTAGAATGTGTTGTTATTTTTTTATTTGTTCATAACTTTCGACCACAGATAAAAAAGCTTAAAATAGTTCCTTAGGTGATACTTTATATGTATTTGTAATTTATAATAATAATATTCAAAATTTTTTAAAATAAAAGCGGATTTAAAATATTATTTTGCACATTTAAATTTATTCGATTTCCGTAAAATAATAGAAAATAGCTATGATTGCTTTTACGAATCCGAACGTACTTAAAAAGTTATCCCTTTTGGCGTTATGTGAACCTAGCTCATTCTTATATATATATTTTGAATTTAGTAAGGATTTATTTTGGTATGTAATATTTAGAAATATATTAATCTATTTTTGAACAAGATGTCTGTATTGTATTTGGTCAAAACGGAGTTGTACGTAATTTTTCATCGTTGTACATCGTTTTATATGAAATGTCACTAAGGAATGCTTTCACAACATGAAAAAATTAATTATAATCATAATTAATCCGGTGGCAATTTTAAGGAAAGACATGTTAGTATATTTTATATCGAGGTTTCAGTGTTGGACTATATTGGTAAAGAAATCCACCACGTAATTTTGTTTTTGATAATAACAGCAACAGTTTAAGAACTGTTGACTGGAATAATGCTATTGAAAGTATGTGGGTTGTAGTCAATTTGTTAGACTTGACATCTCGTATAGCTTCTAACTGAATCAATAAGCTACAACCACTTCAATAGTCGATTGATTTATTTCCAGCACCTTTAAAAGCGTTACTTGTTTTAAAACAAATCGAGTTTCACATTAAATATTTATTGTACTTGTTATTGCCAGGATTGAAATTATTGATGATGGAAACTAGCAAAATACCCGCACTGCGCAGCGAAGTGTATTTTTAAAGAAACCAAAAGTACGAAATTATCAAGTATCCGCATATTCTGGTCCTTGGGACCCCGATCCTGGTAGGATCCCAATTCTAATGAGTCCCTTATTCATTTTGAAACCAATCCCGGCGCAATCCCCTTTTTCCGGTTTCATCTCGTTCTTGGTGGAATCCTATTTATTTGTGGCTCCGGATCCAGGGGGGGTTAAGATCCCGTTGGGATCCCGATTCTGTCGATGTCTCAATCCCAGTGAGATCCTGATCTGAGTGGACCATATGGGCTACCGATCTTGTTAGGATACCGTTCACTGGGGGATCCAGTTCCACCTAAGGACTCTCCCTTCCGATTTTCTCACTTTTCCTGATGTGATCCTGATCCCGGTTTGAGCCCGTTACCCGATGGGATCTCGATGGTACCCTGTTCCCCGATGAAAACGCGTAACCGATGTGACCCATTAGGATCCTGTTTCTCTATGGGATCATGCTCAGTGCGATTTTGTTTGAATAAGCTTTTAGATCTACCTATATATACATGTAGAAAACTATAGAACATCCTTGATTAAATTTAATATCCTCCATGAAACGTGTACAAATTACATTTCTACGTAATTATTTCTTGAATGTGAAATAGTATACAACTAAATTGTGCTACTAACTATGAAACATTTAAATTGATATGGGGCACCGTTGTGGGGCCTATTTAATAAAGTACCGTTTTATATAATGTCTGAGATTGGGGAGGCCTATAAAAGCCATTAAGATGAATTATGAATTTAAAAAAACGTGTCCTATTAAAAGTAGTTTACACATGCAATAGACATAGCTCTTTTAAACTATCGACGTTTCTAGAAAATTCTATAACGGCCTTGAATATATTGGATATTAAATCAAACGATATTTTAAAACGGACCAAGAATGGTATTGCTACAAATCTAGGCCTAAATTCACCTGATCTCATTGAAACTATGGTGTTGTCTAACCCTAATGATATTTATAGCTTATATTAGCAAACATGAAATGGAGCCCCTGCCCCTGAAATATGGATATTTTCAGTTCATTACCCTTCGTTATTTGAGTATGGATGATAAAGATTATGTGTATTAAGTTTGGTCAAGATCCATCTATTCATGTAGAAGTACTAAGCCTTTTGCTATGTATTTAGCTTATATAAGGAAAAAAGGAATTAGGGCCCTCGGACCCTGAGGGATGGATATTATGTGTTACAAACATTTCTTTAATTGAAAATGGATAATCAAATGTATGTAAATTAAGTTTGGTTGAGATCCAGATATTCATGCAGCAGTATGTGTAGTTAATTTTATTTATACATATCATATAAGAAAAAAGAAAAAAAAATCAAACTTCGGGGCCCCCGGTTGTGACTGTTCCAAGTAGAGTTTCGAAATTAAACCTGTTTACCTTTTGTAAGTAAGCCGTAAGGAATATGTCTGTCCTATTTCGGGCTTCTATCTACATGGGAAATTGGGGAATGTAGGTCATAACATAAATAATAAAAGGAACCCATAGGTCAAGAGGTAAGAATATAATGAGTTATGTACCCTTCTGTATTTGATTATTGATAATCAAGAGTATGTGTACTAAGTTTGGTCAGGATCCATATATTCATATAGGAGTACTAAGGCTATTGCTATTTATCCAGCTTATATAAAGAAAAATGAAAAGAGGCCCGGGCCCCAGAGGGATGCAGATTATGTGTTGAGTACCCTTCAGTATTTGAATATGGATTATCAAATGTATGTAATTTAAATTTGGTCAGCATCCAGATATTCATGTAGCAGTAGTTGTAGTTAATTGTATTAATATATATCATATAAGAAAAAAACAAATTTAAAATTCAGGGTTCCGGTGGTGACCATTCTGGGTAGAGTTTCAAAATGAAACCTGATTAACTTTTGTAAATAAGCGGTAAGGAATAAGCCTGCTAAATTTGAGACTCGTATCTACACGGGAAGTTGGAGAATTATTGGATGAGTGAGTGAAGGCTTTGCCTTTAATTAGTATCGATAAGAAAACAATTAAGTGGGGCCCCCGGCCCCAGTGGGATGAATATTATGAGTTGAGTACTCTTAAGTATTTGACTATTGATAATCAACAGTATGTGTATTAAGTTTGGTCAAGAACCATCTATTCATGTCGCAGTACTAAGCATATTGATATTTATAATGCTTATATTAGGAAAAATGAAATGGGCCCCCGGCCCCAGAGGTATTGACATTATGTGTTAAGTACCCTTCGGTATTTGAATATGGATAATCATGAGTGTGTGTATTAGGTTTTGTCAAGATAAATCAATTCTTGTAGCAGTATATGTTGATCATTTTATTTTTAAAGCTCATATCAGAAACAAACGACATTTTGGACACCCGGCCCCAAACAGTACAGATTATGGAAATGAAACATGTTGAACTTTTGTATGTGAGGCGTAAGGAATAAGCCTGCCAAATTTCATGCTGCTATCTACTGGGGAAGTTTGAGAATTAGTGACGAGTCGGTCAGTCAGTGAGAGCTTTGCCTTCTATTAGAATAAATAATTTGTTGATCCTCGACCTTTAAAACTGATCTGTCATTAACTCTCTATGAACTTGATAACATTTAATAGCATGTACACACACCATTTTTTACCGGCTCTTTTATTATCTTTATCTTCTACATGTTCATTAAGCTTGGAATTCTATAACAATACATTATGTCTCTGTAGTTAAATACTATATATTGGTGGATGACTCTTGTTTGATTGGAATTCTATAACAATACACTATGTCTCTGTAGTTAAATAACATATATTGGTGGATGACTCTTGTTTGATTGGAATTCTATAACAATACACTATGTCTCTGTAGTTAAATAACATATATTGGTGGATGACTCTTGTTTGATTGGAATTCTATAACAATACACTATGTCTCTGTAGTTAAATAACATATATTGGTGGATGACTCTTGTTTGATTGGAATTCTATAACAATACACTATGTCTCTGTAGTTAAATAACATATATTGGTGGATGACTCTTGTTTGATTGGAATTCTATAACAATACACTATGTCTCTGTAGTTAAATAACATATATTGGTGGATGACTCTTGTTTGATTGGAATTCTATAACAATACACTATGTCTCTATAGTTAAATAACATATATTGGTGGATGACTCTTGTTTGATTGATGCCACGCTCGTGCCTTAAAGTTTTAATAAACTTACTTCACTATCTTTAAGATATAATAATGTTGCATGTTGAAGTGTAACTTGGTGGATTAGTTCACAATCAAGAGGAGCATTTTAAAGTCTACGTGAATTAACTGTTTCTATTAGACTACTTGATCAGGCGAATGAATTTTCAATCTTGAAAGGGAGGCATTATCGAACTCAGTGTCGTATAAAATCTGATTTCAATACAGCTGTACTATGACCCTGAGTAAATAAAATTAATATGTATTCAACAACGAACTTTCACATTAATCATCTGATGTGAGAAATGATTAGAAATTGAGGATGCCGAAGACCGTCCGGCTAATTGAAAATGCAAGGATACATTTTGGTGTTCCTTTTAGACAAATTTGAATTGGGTTTTCATACATTCTTGAGCGAAATGTTAAGATTAACCGAACTTATGAACATCCGTAATAATAAAGTGAAATATTTGGTTCGTCAGGCAATTGGGGAGTACGATGATCTACTCGTGACTGTGAAAAACACAAACTGCAATGGTACGGCCACGTAACAAAGATGGGAGAATAACATCAAAGAGTAGTCAGGACTAACACTGGGCGATGCAGTGCGTAGTGCGAAAGTCAGATGGAGGAGGATGGTTCACATGTGATTTGTGGCACCCCAACGGTCTAAGGATCAAGGGGCATGAAGAGGAAGATGAAGGAACATCTCTTACTTGCTCCAGCTTAAAATGAACTACATATATATCAAGTGTTGCGTTTTTGAGGATGCTCCTCTTGCACTAGCTATTCTAGCCATGAACTGTTTATAATCCACGGAAAACATATGATCTCTGAACAATTCTAGAAGGCACTTTAGCACATAATTTAATTTAGATTTGCAGAACTCTACACACACTCGTAGAGCAACAAAGAAACTAAACTAAAATTTGGTTAACTTGAATTCAGAGCAAACTGGGGCGCACTACAACCATTATAGCTGCAGAGGACCTAGGATATTTAAAAATATCAATTTTGAATTGAATTGGGGTTGGACAAAACCTAAAATTGGCTTTATTCCATGAAATTTCAGGCTGTTTTGCATAACTTGTTTTTGTTATACAAATACAAATGTATTTTTTTTTCTATGTATTAATTGTTATTTAGAGTATGTTTGAGGTAAACTACCTAATTAATAAATGAATTTAAAACATTCTAACAAACATGTTTCCATTACAAAAGTTTTTATTATTTTACTCGTTGAACTCAAAGAAAATAAGTAACCATTTACTTGTAATGAGTTCCTCATCTAAATATTTTTTTTTTAAATCCCTTAAAGGTTACGGTTTTTAAAGGCTAATTATTTTTATCGAATATTAATGGTATAATTTGGTTAAGAATACATGAGGTGTTTTCAAACACAGTTGGGAAATCTTATAGAAATAAACTAAAAATGTCCAAATGTTGAGTTCATTAAAATATGTCTTTCAAATTTCAAACAGCTTTAAGTTTCCTTAGATACATTACAATTGACCTCTTCGATAAACTTTAACAATTTTTAATGAACCTACAACATAAGAATGTTTTCTAAAATTAGCAAGGCTCCTGGAAATAACATGATAATCGAAAAGTGAGTTCACAAAAACTGTGTTGTGTGTGCTATCTTTTTTAAGCTCTGTTCTGGATTCTCATGTTAAAAACAATTAAATTAAAACAACAATGCATGGAGCAGTTTGTTTATTATTGTAATATTACAAATAGTAGATTTTTGGACATTTAATAATTTAAAGGCTTCGCATTTCTAATTTTAAAAAAACAAACTTTTATTCCTTAGGATAATTTTATAAAAATGTAGCATATTTTATTATTTTTTTTTTTTAAAAGCTGAATCCCGTAAACAATCCTTTTTTAAACGTATTATGTTTGAATGCTCCCATTAAATACTAAATTGGTGTAAACAAAATAGAAATATTTTTCTCTCTGTTTAACTCAACTAAAATGTAATCAATTGCAGCTTAAAATGTGCTAATCAATATATTATTTTAACGTTTTAATTTTTTTTAGCTCAACAAACGTGAAGACATTTTAAACTATGCTAATATTTATATTTTCTGAAGCAAAATGTCATCATGTAATTTATAATTAACATATTTCCTTCTTTTAAAAATACTGCTTTTATTATGAAATATAATTTAAACACAAACTGCAAATGTTTCATATATTCTTGTTTTATACCATGTTATTATAGTTTTCAAACTTGCGAAGTTAATTAGAAAAAAAAAAAAAACAGTTACAAGCGAACATTATGTAACATTTATGATCAGAAGGAACAAATTGTTGGCACCGTACGATTTTTATAATCGAAATATGTAAGCCTCTAACACGATTAGCTTTAAATATACGGATAATCTAAGCAACTAATACTGGTTAATTTCATGATAAACTAATAGTTTTAAAAAAATATATTTTCGTTTGATTGTACTCTTTCCCAAAGGGTTTTTTTACTTTACCTGAGGGCAGTTGCCCCCCCCCCCTCTCTTGGAAAGATGCTGGAAAGAAACCTTGGAAGAGAGTTTATTTTCTTGTTTTAAAAAAGGTTCTTTGCCAAAAATGGTTTTCAAGGGAAACAATTAATTTTGCTTTCAAAATAATTTTTG
>CAXITT010001064.1:84428-186965 GCA_964033795.1 Lymnaea stagnalis | reverse complement strand
CTTTTAATATATTAGTGAGGAGTATCTCTCGTATGAGATCTCCTCTTGGCTCTCTGTCTAGGGGTACGTTATTTGAGCCAAATTACCACACAGACATAACACCTATCTATTTACATATAGTATAGACTGAAACGAAGTCTTAAGTAAAGGATAAATATCTATGAGTATTTATTGAATAATTATATTTACAAAATCCTCCTTTATACACTCCTGGTACGTAACATATATATATACATATATATCAAACGGATTTCATCCCAATTAGAAATGTATATTAATGCAAAGCAAGTGTCCCTAACATACAAGAGGTATCATCATAAAATGATAAATTTGCTCAAGTTCTATGCTCAATCTTGGTGGACTTATCCTTTATAGTCCTAGTGATATTCTCGGTGGATCATGCAGTAAGGGAGTTCCTTCAGTTCTAGAAACGTGTCCCTGTTCCGGCCTTCGGAGCTGTTCTAGGCGTAGCGAAGTCGGAATTCCAGGTCGTAGATTCCGTTGAATGTCTGCGATGGGGAAAATGACTCTCCCGTGATCAATCGTGGTGGTGAGAGTCACTGGAACTCGAAGTCCTTTTGGTAGCTGACAAGTAGTTTGGTGTAGGATGTAAATCAATCCCCTAGCGCCAGCTCAAGGTAAGTCGGTCCAGTAATGGAAACCAGGCTAAAGGCAAAAAGATACAACATTGGATAAGTATCCAAGCGAATAGCCATAAGTTGATAAGTCCCTTTCCACTAGCAACGAATTCAGATCGATGTATGGAAGGTGACATAGCTCGTGCATATACATCCAAATGGTGGATGGGATTATAAGTCTGATCATTGTCGGCTTAAGCAGGTCTTGCTTCGCGACAAGGTTGGACCAAGCAAACATTTCATTTAATAAAGTATGGGACATGGTAGTATTAACCATCATTAAAATTATAGGTACATGAAATTCGTATTGTCTTCTTTTTAAAAGAGACATGTGCACTTTAGAGCAACACCTACCATTCACATGATGGAATGGCGGCGGGTCATAGCACGTGGCAAAATCAATAATAGAATTCATAATATCAATACAGATGAATATAGGCATTATTAGGATAAAATCAAACACGAACGAATAATAAACACATGGGCAATAACATGATACCAAAATCATGGTTGCGTACTTACTAGTACTCTAGGTAGCAGTCGCAGTTAAGTATCTCGCTGGTGAAGTACTAAGTCCAGTTACTTCAAGCGTTCACAATTGAGTGATCAGATCTTAAAAGACGTGTACTTGCTAAGTCCTAGGTTGCAGTTATGAATCACGCTAGAGAAGTTCTAAGTCCCTTCCTTCAGGCGTTCACAGTCAAGTGAGCATGATCATAAAAGACAGAATGTTGCTTGTTCAGACTATTTATTCGAGTTGGGTGGCGATTAGGTGGTAATTCAATTGGGTGATTCAAATGTTGTATGTTTTTCCATCCAATGACAATCACTTTCGATGTAGCGGGTTTGACCTCCTACCCTCCAGGTTTTTCGGGGTGAAGTGAAAATCCAAATTCACGCTTTCGCGTGAGCAATCTGGTTAAGAAATGCAATAACAACGAAGGGGCGCTACTCGTCTTTGTTGTCTCCAGGGCAGAAATGAGGGGGGTGCCGGTATTATTTCCTCAAGGTTTTTCGGTGGGATGGGTTGACCGCAAATTGCACGCTCTAGGGGTGAGCGAACTGTGACAGGAATGTGATAACACAAGGGAACTCACTCGTGCTAAGCGTCTGCGGGGCAAAACATAGGGAGGGAATGGTATTATATTACAGGGCATTCAAAGGCGTAGTTGAGAGGAAAGAAATTTTATAAAGTCCAGCTCCAGATCATCACACATATGTCTGTTCGAAGGTCCAAATAAAGAATTTTTCCGAGTATTTTTGGCCAAATATGAGTAAAGATATTTCAAATTACATGAACATATATCGTGTCTGTCAAAAAGCTCGTCCGCCAGGACATGTTAAATCTATAGAGTTAAGTCAAACGGAAGTGATTGGTGTACCGTTTCAGAAAGTTGCTATTGACAAAGTGCACATAAGAACAGGGATATCCTTACATTGATTGATATTGTGGAGAGTTCGGACCTCGACCGGTTCGGACCTGGAGGCGCCGACTGATCAAAGGGTCGGGCGCGTCAGATCTTACAGAAGGGTACCGGCCATCTGACCAGGGTATTTCCCTAGGACGACGGGTTGGTAACCTGGTGGCGACAGGGGTGGGGGTAGTGACCGACTGATCAAAGGGGCGGGCGCGTAAGATTACAGACCTGGGACGAAACTCTATGGACCAGGGACTTATAAATAGGGACCTCTGGACAGGACTGGACAGAACGCGGCCGGACAGAGAAGCGGACAGTCAAGGAGAGCTCCGACGGTAGGAGAAGAGGGCAGTCAGAGTTGCGAGATGAGAGAAGGTATAAGCGAAGTGTCAGCCTAATAAAGAACAAGATTATAATGATCAAATGTTATCGCCTGAGTTGCTTCCTTAATGATTACCAGATATAGATGAAGGTTAGCAGAGAGCAAGCAATATGGCAACTCGATGGCCATAAGTAATTCCCTTGAAGAATGTAAAAATACAAGATATTCATTTGACACTATAATCTATATTTTAAAGAATGGCTTTCCTAGAGGTTATGCTATCAGGTAGTGGTCCAAAATTTTCCTCGGATATGTACGAACAAGTGTGTGCACTTCTAATATAAGTATTAATCGTTCATCTATCTATCACTCACAATCTAATGGAATGATTGAAATATTGAATGGTACACTAAAAGGAATGTTAAGAAAAGTTGCTAATGAAGAACCAGACAACTGGGATAGATTTTTACCAACAATTTTATTTGCATATCGGGAGTCCTAAATGAGACCACGTTATTTTCTCCATATAAACTTATCTTGGTTGGGAGTTTAGGTGACAGATGTCAATATTAAAAAAAAAAAAACTACTCACAAATGAAAACATTTCAGAGGAGGATTAAACTATTTATGAGTATGTAACTTACTTAAGAAACAGTTTTTTAAAAAAAACAGGGTTTCACTATTGCCCGTATCACGCATCCAAATAAGAGCAAAGCTTATGAAATTCAAACTATTTGATGATTTTATTAATTTTTTAAAAACTTTGTTGGTGTGTGTGTGTGGGGGGGGGGGGGGGGGGTTGGGGAAGTATGGGGATACTCCAATTTGTGCGGGGCAACACAAAATACTTCTGAGAGTGAATTTGATAAAAGGTAATTAACGTTCTTATGTCCATATATATATGTAGTAAATAGGGTGTGTATATTTTTTACATGGATGACAATATCTTTAAATCCAATAAAATTACATTTGTGAAGATGCTACATTTTCATTTTACAAATGAACACATGTTTACCAATCAGAAAATCAAAGACGTTAACGAAACGTAAGTACATGTACACAATACTACATATAAATATCAAAACCCATTGATTTTACACAAGTGAAAATTTAATTTTTAAAATAGATGGTTTATAATTTCCTTAGATAGATAAATATTTAGATAGATGATAGATAGGTAGACACATATATATATATGCAAATTTATATGTATATATTTAAATATAGATAGATAGATAGATAGATAGATAGATAGATAGACAGATAGATAGATAGATAGATAGATAGATAGATAGATAGATAGATAGATAGATAGATAGATAGATAGATAGATAGATAGATAGATAGATAGATAGATAGATAGATAGATAGATAGATAGATAGATAGATAGATAGATAGATAGATAGATAGATAGATAGATAGATAGATAGATAGATAGATATATAGATAGATAGATGGATAGATGGATAGATGGATAGATGGATGGATGGATGGATGGATGGGTGGATGGGTGGATGGGTGGATGGATGGATAGATGGATAGATAGATAGATAGATACGTAGATAGATAGATAGATAGATAGATGGATAGATGGATAGATGGATAGATGGATAGATGGATAGATGGATAGATGGTTAGATGGATGGGTGCATGGGTGGATGGGTGGATAGATGGATGGAATAATGGATGGATGGATAGATCGATAGATCGATAGATCGATAGAAAGATAGATAGATAGATAGATAGATAGATTAGATAGATAGATAGATAGATAGATAGATAGATAGATAGATAGATAGATAGATAGATAGATAGATAGATAGATAGATAGATAGATAGAGATAGATAGATAGATAGATAGATAGATAGATAGATAGATATATAGATAGATAGATAGATAGATAGATAGATAGATAGATAGATAGATAGATGATAGATAGATAGATAGATAGATAGATAGATAGATAGATAGATAGATAGATAGATAGATAGATAGATAGATAGATAGATAGATAGATAGATAGAAATGTTAGTGTATTCTTTTTTTTTAGAATAGGCTATTACTATAGGCAGTGACAGGGTAGGGATCATGATTACAAGTTGCCGTTAATGAATATGAGGCGAGAGGCGAATGTGGTAACCTCTGGCCGATGATTCTTACTACGCAGCCCTAAGAAGTTGCTCCAAGACAACCGTTTCGTCCCAGCTGCATCGCGAAATAGTTGCGCTGTGGAAACCCACTGTAGAATCCCTCTTATAGGGCGTCTAACTCTTCCCCGGGATTGGTGGGGATGATATTAGGACGTAAAATGTTCCATCCCGACTCCTGAGAAAGTCAATCATGTGCACTCTGTCCAAACACAGTGTCGGATCGACCGGGTGTCTTTGGGTTAGGACGGCCCCCGGTGGAGACCTAGTCGAGCAGACTCGTGTGGGGGCAAAGTGACATTCCCGACTTGCCTTCCACGGCCCGATACCGGGTTGGGGTGGGTTGTTTTGGGGAGGGCATAAAGAGTGCAAGCTCGACGGCCCGCTGACGCCATTTCTTAATGTAATATGCCAGTGTATTCTGATTTAAATGTACCCACGTTTAATGAAAGCAATCTAACTATAGTTTGTTAATTCTTAAACATATATTTATTTGTTAAAAAAGAAATGTAATACCTCTTTGAACGACTATAACATCTATAATGTATACACATTATTTTCTGGCACAGATATGTGTATCGAAGAATTTAAAATACTTATCAAATTCCTTCTTTTATTCTGAGGTTTATCTTGTGCTGCCTGGGGCAAAGTTAAAGTATCGAGTAACCCTCCCCACTGTTTGATTTTTAATAGACATTAATGAAATAATCCAAAGTATGGTAGTCCTTACGTTGGCAACCACACATTGTCTGCACACTCCTGAACCTAATTAAAATTCTAAATTCCTCATACCCCTTTTACAACATATTGCTTTATATTTTGTAAAAAGATATATATATATATATACATATATATATACGAATATATATGTATATATCTCTACGCATACTTCCGTTTATTGAAATATTATCGTTATTTATTTTAACCTTAAAGCAATAAAATTTTCAAATCTTGCACATAATTGGGTATTGAGATACGGATATTAATATAAACCAATTGCAATTTCATATGGCAGGTTCTTCTTTGCAAGCAAAGTAATATCCTTTGCCTAGACATTCAAAATCTTGACGGCAAATGTATTTATATTTTTTAAAAAGCTAAAACTTGGTGTGTTTTATTAGCAGTTTAAAAAGCAAACAATTATATTTATAAATATCATTTTTTTTAAAGTAGAAATTTCATTATCGATTTTATCCCACGCCCTTAATAAATTAAAGAAATTGAAAGCTTTTGTATTTGCAAGTATACATTTTCCTCTTATAGAAGTATTTTTTTGTTTATTTGAGTTCAATCGAATATTTAATTTGATATTATGTAAAGACAATTAGATCAAATTAATTTTAATTTAATTTTACAACATAAACAACGCACAAAGAACTCACTAAAAATATTTATGCGTTTTAAGATAAATGTGATATACATTTAAAAAAAAACAAAAAAGTTATCAACAATGGGCATGAAAAATTGTGGACATCATCAGCTGTACCTACCAGCTACAACAACTCTGTTAGTAGGACGAATTGTTTGTTTTTTTTTGGTTTTATTTTGATAGTGTTAAAATAAATATCTTTACAGTTGTTAGATTTACCAAATGAAACATTTTTAAAGTATACATTTTATTTATGGATCTCTAAAGTGAGAAAGGATAATGAAATGAATAAGGGTTATCAAACTAGGCTTGTTTAATTTTCATAAACAAACCTTGGGTTTGGCTTGCACTGTTGTTTTCAAAGACGAGCAGCAATTTAAATATTTTAAAAATAAAATTTGCGGTGAAATTTAGAACCTACGATATAAACTGCATTTATGTTGTTTTTTTAGATAGAAAAGAGTTGGGGTGGTGGTGATTTTAGGACGCTAATTATTATTTTTCCTATTATTTTTGTTTCATTGCAATACAAATAAGTTTCACTTATAATTCGTTTTATATCCTATAATTTCAATCTCAGAGTCTAATTCAATGATGTTAATGAAATTTAATGATTCCTTACGTCAACTTTGATACTTTCGTTTTTAACTATACCACTGGGAGAAATGGGGTGTTCATGGAAGACAAAATAAACGTTTTTTAAGCTTACAATGAGAGTAGGGCCAATTTGTTCGTAAACACTAGCCTAAGAATGTGGCAAAAATATAGTATATGGATATTTGAGATTGTTGTAGAGTTTACATGACGAATTTTGGGAAAGTAGAAGACCTGGTACATGTGAAAACTCTCTGGTGAATAATTTTGGGAGCCGTTAAATGAGTCAGAACAGAGAGAAACAAGATGTTTCTTGCTTTGTCGAAAAACTTATATTTTATGGGGAGGAATGAACGATCTGACACACAGTTTGTTCTCTGTGAAGGTGAGTTAAAAATATAAATTAGATGGAATGGAGAAAGAAAAAAAATGATTTCTTTATATGGGACAGTGTTTTATTTTAGAGTGAAAAATTAGCGGTAAGAAAATAGAGCGGTGGATTTAAAAAAAAAAAAATTATTTATATTAAGACGAAAATTGGGATGATAAGAGTGAGCTCTTTGAAGTTGGTGAATGATAGCGTTTGTAGTTAAGGGCAAAAAGGCATTTGTTAGTAAAAGAACTTTTGGGATAAATAAGATATATCATATTCCATTGGGTATGTTTCTTTGTAAAATAAATTTAAATTACAACAGAAAATAATTTATAAAAAAGTGCATACTAAACAAGAGATTGAAGCAAAAAAAAAAGCGTTCTATAATTGTAACATCTCACAGGGGAACGAAACATTTGTGTACCATCAATTAAATAACATAGATTATGACTTGAGACTTTCTATAAACCATTAACCTCCCAACTCCTACAAATTTCCCTAATTTAGTACCCTGTTTCCTTCTTAGGGCTGTAAATACACTTAAAGGAATTTAAATCAGGATTTTTTTTTTTAAGGAAACTTAGAAAAATATTGCTATATTATCAAGATCTTTTGTCGACATGACGATCAAATGAAACGTCAAACAATGCCGTTGTCCTCATTTATGTTTGTATACTGCCGGAATAAATTAGCGTTATTTTATAAAATAATGAGAGTTAAAAATATTGATAATTCTTTTATATTACTTTAGAGTTCAATTTTAAATTGTTTTAATAACACATTGAAATGGATTTCAAATGATAAGCTAATTGAATCATTAAGTAACATATTACATAAAATGTTTCATTATGTGTTTAACTTAAAACAAAATTGTACTTACCAAAAACAAAAAGATTAAAAGTTGTATTTATGTTTGTAACGTACGACGAACCGGTATTAGAATCAACGAAACATATCCACTGTGATTTATGTAGATTTAGTGTCACATTTTTAATTAACAACAAACTGTGAAAGATTTCACCATTCCTTGTTATGTTTGCTTCGTAAGGTATTCCATCAGTTTCTGGATCACACGATTCAGAAGTACAAAACATTAATTTTGTTTCAGCTCCATTGCTTCGTCTTAACTTCCAAAGAATCGGGATTTCCCTCTGTACATTTCCAACACACAAGAATAAATGTTGATCGCCTTCTGAAGCCCAATCAGCAAAGGATAGGCCTGAAAAAAGTAACATCCTAAAATTATAAATTTTAATTAAAAAATATTGTGGGATTCGATAAGTATTTAAAATGAAAATTAAAAACACCCCTGATTTGCATTAAAAGATTTAAACAGTTTTAATTCTGAGAATATTTAATTTTTCTTTTTTTATTTTACTTTGTGATGTTTATGTCTTAAGGGTACCATAATATAGTTGACTCATTTGATGAAAACGTATTTCATCATTTGTATCTCCTTTACTTCATTTTAAAAAGAAATACCATTGCAAACATAATCTTGATGAAATTAAGCATTAGGAAGAAACAAAGCACCCTGACAGCAATACCATATGAATCTCGCACAGCAGCGATACAGTTGTTCCACATTTACCTCAAAAATATAAGCTCGAACATTCGAACTCAGCATCAATGAGAGAAAAACATTTATAAATGTGCATGGTTATTAAACATATTAGCCACCAGAAGACGCTGTGAATTTGCAATCACGAATTTGTAATAACGATTGAAAATATTTACGATGGACATGAAAAGGATATGACAATATTTGATAATATAAGATTTGATACTAATTTTTCCATTTTCAACGATCATATTTGTCCTCATCTCTGAACACCATCAACAGCTAATGCAAACTGACCTTGCTAACATGCGTTTTTTCATTGTTTCTTTTTTAAAGTTCAAATATTCTATGGAATATTCAACAGCGCAGTTAAAAATCGTGTCATTGGTACTTGTGAAAATAACGTAGCGCTAAAAAATATAGTTCATTAGAATATGAAGACAATGCTGCAGCTTTCTATAAGTAAGGCCCCTTTGCAAGAAGCAAACACCAACAACGTCTATACAAAATGGGGTTCCGTCAAGAAAAGAAAACTGAAGAAGCTATTTGTGTCAATATCAAACTGTTTTAATATCCATAAATAATACAATGATGCAAAAATAATATACCAACATACCAAGGTATTTATTTTTTGTTTATAGCTTGGAATATCCAGTGTCTAACTTAAGTGCTTATAGCTACACCGCGAACATGGACTTTTTCCTGAAAAAGGCTCAGACAGTGGCACATCTTTCATTGTTATAGCTTTACGCCACCTTTGAGTAAAATTCCAAAAGCAAAACATTGACCCATTCGTCATTTAAATTTATTTAAAAAAACATTAAACTCATTCAGCAAGGATGGCCAATGGAATATAATAGAGAAATTTTGCGGTTGGATAGATTCATTACACAAGTACGTCAACTCATAGATTGTATGATGGCAAGGGTTGTGGATTTTTAGATGGCAAAAAAAAAATGGTGTTATATACAATAATCTTTTAGCATTGTATTTTTAGTGATGAAGAATTAATTTTTTTGCAAGAATGACAGAATTAATATAAGATGCCGGACATTTATTAAATATATTGTAATCTTGACCGTTAATAATTACAAAATCAATATAGGAGCAGCAATTGCCTGGTCAGTAATACTGTTTTTTACTAGACGTTTGAATGTACCTTGGGCATTTTTCATTCCAAACGGCATTACTATATATTGGTATAAACCATCTGGAGTACAGAAAGCAGAGATTTCTTTTGCTCTGTCAGATAGAAGAACCTGCCAATAGCCTGATAGCAGGTCTATCTTGGTCACATATTTGCATCACCTATTCGATCTATAAGATTATCTATCCTTGGAATCAGAAAGGAATCAGACTTTTTAAATGAATTCACTTTTCTGAAGTCATTGCAAAACCTGTCAGGCTTTAGGACTAAAATACATGGTGAACTACAGTTACTAGAGCTTGGTTCAATATAATTTGCAGGCTTGCATTTTTTTTCAGACCGTACTAATTCAATTTTTTTTCGGATTGACCCTATAGCGGTTTTGCTTGAAAATGGAAATGCATTACCAATCTCAACATCATGTACATCAATGTTGGTTTTATTAGGTACGTCAGGAAAATGTAAAGCAAAATCTGCAATGACAGACTTAACAACATCCTTCTCTGACAATGACCAATGTCCTAGTTTCTTATATAAGTTGGCCAGAATTTCTGAATTTTTAAGTTTGTAATGGGAGTCGCTTAGTCACTTCCTTGTTTGGTCACGTGATGTGAGTAAGCCATCAGTAGGCTGCTACACACAACAAAAGATACATCATCAGTGCTTCCCCAATGTCATGTTACTTAAAAATTTTACCTTTCGAAATATTCTGGAATACATGCGTTTTTTAAATGAAATACATAAATGTGACAATAAATATACGTCAGTTATGATTAAAGGAAGAAAGTTATTTCAAAAACAATTTGTGAGCGATATTCGATGGGAACTATCAATACTATTATCGGCAGGATGTTGTTGAGCTCCGTGCGTGCTCATGACGTCATTTGCGTTTTTATTCATTATTGATGCAAGAGTCATTCCCCTTTGTTTATTTTATTTTTAATTTTCATTGGACGAAATGTAGTGTAGTTCTAGTGTGTATCGGGTTACTGTTGACAAGCACTAGTGTGTTGTATACAGCCTACCGGAAGTCTTACTTGTTTTTACTCTCATCACGTGACAAATCAATCGACTAAGCGACTCCCATTACGAACATTTTTTCTAGGACACTATAAAAGGTTTCAGTAACATTTTTTTAAAGTACTGCTTTTACAGTTGAGATTATGTTATTATTAGGTTCTGTGGATGGACAATGATAACATTTTACTTCAACATATTCTTTTAGCATATTAATGTGACATAACATTTTTTTCTTTTTCGAACTGGTGTTAACACAATGTAATTTAAATAATTAAGTTTGGTCTCGACTACAAACGGACTAATATATATAACTTGTAGTGCTTTCCTTGGTTTTGGAAAAAGTACAAGACCTTTGTCCCCTGAAGGGAAACTGTCTGAATTTTGACTTTTTGTTGTTGCAAAATTTAATTTTAGATTGATACACTTTTAAATGATATTTAGCCAAAATAACGGCATTAAAAGTTTAGATTTAAATTTCAAGAAATATTACAAAAGTCCATAAGTGTGGGTCGATAACATCCACGTACCTTTTAATAGTTTAAGTGGTCCGCGAAACGTATGGCCAAACATCATTTTGAAGGGGCTGAATCCAAGTGATTTTTGAACTGCTTCATTTGCGCAAACAGTAGCATGGTGATTCCTTCATCCCAGTATTTCTCTTGTTCTAGGCAGAGCGTTCCCATCATTTTCTTTAATGTCTAATGGAATCGCTCAAGTGCTCGCTGTGACACAGTATGATATGCAGTCGACAAGCATTGATCTATACCCTGTTGATTCATCACTTGTTTGAATAGTCCAGCCTTAAATTTGGTTCTTGGTCAGAGTGTGCAGATTGCGGAAGACCAAACAAAGTAAAAAATTCGTCAAAGGCTTTGACGATTTTCGGAGTCTTGATATTTCGAAAATGAATAGCTTCTAAGAACCTTATTGATGCAAACATTTTTTTGATTTTGGGCCAAAAGGAGGGCAAAGTGATTTTGTGATCTATCTTGTTTAGTCCCAAATGGCCTGAAAATGATGAATTATGGGCTAAGTTCAGGACTTCGTTTCGGAATGGTGTAGGAACTCATCATCACCATTATGTCCCTTAGTACTTGGACTGTTGGGGCGCCACAGAAGACTTGCGAACTATCCTCCTCCATTCATCTCTGTCTCCAGCACAACGCACAGCATCACCCAGTGTTAGTCCTATCTAATCTTTGTTATCCTCACATAATTTTCTTTGTCTTCCTCTTCTTCTCCCTCCTCTTGTGGTGCCCTGTAATATTTCTTTGGCAAGCCCTTGTTTCCTTGTTACGTTGCCGTACCATTTTAGTTTGCGTTTTTTCACAGTCACCAGTAGGTCATCGTACTCCCAGATTGACTGGCGAACCCTTTCTTTCACTGTATCATTGGAGATATGGTCCCTATAGCACATGCCAAATATGCCTCTGAAGCTTCTCATCTCCATTGCCTTTTTTTTTTCAAGATCGGCTGTTAATGTCCAGGATTCGCAGGCATACTGGAAAATGGAGGGGACTAATGAGCGCATCAGCCTGATTTTGATGCTGGGGGCTACATTTTTGTCATTCCATATTTTCTTGAGCCCCTTTAGTGCCGTTTTAGGAACTACTATCTGATTAACTATCCTCTATTCTTCGTAAACTTTTGCGCCTGGATGTCACCATTTTCTCATAAGTATTTCATCTTTTATGTGATAACATACATGTAATTGTTAAGTTTCTTCTTGAGTAAAAGCGTTTTCTATAAGTTTAAATATGTCTGGATCACTCTTCTCCTCTTTAATAAGTTGAATTCGAGTTGAAGTCTTGTTATTGTTTGACTCTTCTTTAAAAATGGCAAAAAATTTTGTTCCGATATCAATGTCAATATTTACATTCTTACTTTTTGAAGAAATTCTTTTTTTTACAATCTTGGAACTCATGTCCCTTGTAACAGCACATGCTGGATATAATTCTGGATCTTCCTCTTGAGATTCAGTTACGATCGGTTCGGCTATCACCTTCACACCAGCTAAGTCATTGGCTAGCAGCAACGAGATGCCATCCAATTGTATTATTGGTCGTACAACCACAACCACGGGTCCTGAGACTAGGTCTGATTTTAGATTGATATGATGTAAAAGGTACATCAATGACTCCCAGCTCTACACCTCGTAGCAGGATGTTGCTACCAGTAGCAGTAGATTCACACAAGGAAAGTATACCAAACAAGTAGCAAAGACTGTGAAATATCTGTATCTACTAAGATTTTTGATTGGTCGTTGACCGGAAAAATCCCCTGGCAGTAATAAAAATCCTTCCGATATGAAAGGCATGAAGTGTTGTATGACTTCAGTAGAGTCGGATTTAGAATTTTGGACCTTGGTAGGTAAACACTTGGAGTCTTGAGAACATTCGGCTAGGGTAGACAAACTAAAACTATGTGTAGAGTCGTCAAAATGTGCACCCATCCTCTGTAAGAAGCCCTCTGGAGGTAGACCTCTTCTTGGAGTAAAATGATCTTGGCGACACGCTCATAAAACTCTCAGTCGAAGCAGGAACTTGGCTGGTATCGGTCAAACTAGTCTCATTGTTTATTTTGAACTCTTTGATGAGTCGCGACAAACCTCTCTGAAGTTTGTATGGTAATCTGGAGAGCAAAAACTGTTGAACTTAGAAAATGTGTTTCCAGATGTATGACGAGACGTACAAGCGGAGAGTTTGTGTGTAATACCAGGATGTGTTGTCTTCTCAGTTTTCTTCTTGAGTTTCCAGCACTTATCCTTCGTATGTCTTCATTTTTACAGTACGCAAATGTGTGTTTTGTACTTATTTCGTTTATACCCGGCTTGTATGATTTTTGTGGAGGTTCACTGTAAGTTTATGCTGTTGTCTTATTGTAACTGTCATTTTTGGTGTCAGATGGGTTTTTTGAGAGTTGATGAGAGATGGTAAAGTCATCAGCTAACACTGCTGCCGTATGTGCGTCACCTTCGCCACGGTCTGAAAAATGTATTCGCACCTCTGTACGAACATAATTCTTGAATTGCTCCATCAAAATGATTTCTTGAACTTTTTGAAGTCTGTGTTGATCTTCGTTGCGTGTAGCCACTTATCTAGGAGTCGTTCCTCTTCCCGGAGGAAACCAACATGATTTTGGCTATCACGTTTTGACAGCTCCCTAAACTTTTTACGTTAGGCTTCGGGGACACATTCATAAGCCTTAAGTATTAAGGATTTTACAAGATTATAGTCCCCGCGCTGTTCTGCCTTCAAGGACACAAAGACTTCGGATGCTCTTCCAGTCAGAGCTTGCTGTGGTAAGGTAAACTACATATTTTCAGGAATGTTACAATTTTGGACAGTTATCTCTAACTGTGCAAAATATTGGTACACCTCTTTTCTGCAAATTTAGGGATTACATTTGCAAATTTAATTGCATCACAACCCTGATTTACAGGAGCCGTGAGATTATGTCTCTGTGTTCTTAATAGGCAGTTATTTCTATTTCTTTTAGTTTTATTGTAGCTCTTTATGTGCTTCTCGCTCCACTTGCTTAAGCTCTCGACGTTTCTCTCTCTGAGCATCTAGCACAATTTATTAAATCGCCCTATCTCTTTCAACTTCCGGTTGCGTGAGCTTCAGTTAGAGCTCCATACTAGGATTATATGATTCTGTGACTGAGGCAAGTTCGTCCTCAGACAACTTATCCTTATTTACTAAGTGGACGATGATCATATCTCGTATGGTCTTTTTTACTTTCGAATGAGCTATACTTTTTCCTAAATCGTTAATAATGGAAAATAGATCATTTCTAGAATCTTTGTCCTATACATCTATTGATGGGTTGGCAACATCAAGTCCATTTTGACACAGGCAAAATATAACAATAGTTTCTATAAATGTTCAAACTTAAAGAACATACTTATTGAAATTGAAATCAAAGAAAAATTGTAACTAGCTCTATTATTGGTTTGGTAAAATGGAATCGTGAAATCAATTTAGTCTGATTATATTAAAGTAAATAGTGGTTCAAAATACACAGACAAACGCTCTTTTTATTATTGGTGTAATTTGAAAAGTTATGGATACAAATGAAATCAAGACAAGAAACCAATTTCGTTATTGGTGCTAATAGGAAATCTAAACATTGATTAATTACCCAAGGACTTGACCACAATTTGTTAAATCGGGGACTTGTAAGAAATAAAAAAAAAATATTTGTTTAGCTGTCCCGGGCGGGCAACATTATTTGTTACGCACAGCTGTCTATGGGAGAAATTAAGCTCATATTTTAAGAGTATGGCTTGTTTTAAACAGTACATGACAAAAGACGATACCATATGAGAAATTCAATAGTAATAGCATAAGAATTCGACACTTAAAACATTAACAATGTTTTGTTATGTTTTGAGCAGAGAATACATTCATAAATTCTGGTCAATTAACTTTTACTTTTAGTTCTGAAATCCTAGATGCTGCAAAAATTCCATAACTTCAATAAAAAGCAGTCTTCTACATAATAAAAAGATGATGCGACATCACAAATAACCATGATCTGATATGAATAATGTTGCCTGCCAGAGAAAGATTTCAAAGCAATTCATGCACAGGACATTCCAACTGTCTTAGGATAACATCGTTTTTATTACTGACTTCAAGTTGCAGAAATATACTGTGGTTTACAAAAAGTTGTAATTCATCCTACAATCCGTATCAGTCACTCAAGTATAATACATATATAAATATTGAGGGCTTGGTATCTATAAAAGCCAAAACATAATATACCTTGAAACCCACAGTGGCTGAACTACAAAAAATCAAACAATTTCTAAAGTTATCGGTATGTCAGTGCTAGATGAGCATTATGTAAAGCATTGAATACTATTACAATTATATTTTTTCGGGCGTTTTTTTATAGCTCAACATAAACATGAGAGAATTAGTTTGACATATCAAAGGTAGAATATAATTTCTTGGCCCCATGCAGAACAAAACTTGAAACTTGATTTTAGTTCAAATTTTAAAAAAAAATGTTAATTCACCATAATTTATCTACAATTTTGGGATGTTTTGTTTTAATTTTCCACACTCTACTTTTAAATATGTACCTCACTGAAATTTCAAATTAGTGATAATGCATCGAATTGCAGAATAGCAGAAGCAATAATCTGTCAATAGCATATATCAAGAAAAGTTTGAGAAAATGTTGTTTAAATCAGTAGCTTTTTTGACATTTCAAATTTCATATATTATCTTTTGATCAGCTACCTAGCCGATACCATTTTCTATAAGATCATGATAATGATAAAGTAATGGACTTTCATTCCCACAAGGATTCAAGCACAAAAGAAGAAAAAAAAATCCACAGTACAAGAAGGCTACACGATGCTAGCAGATTATTTTCACTTGACTTCTTTAAAGTTTAACATGAAGTATACCAGATAAAGATAAAATAAAATGCATAACGATATATATTACAAGTTTTATATCTGGTAATCAATTCCTACAAACATTTTTTATCGCATCACACAAAAATTAAATATTTTTTCTTTAACTTAAACTATTTCCTTGCAAACAAATTTTAACAAAATTACTTAAAAAAATTATTTTAGTTCATACTTTTTTTTATCTTACATACCCATAAAAAGAAACAGCAGGAAGCAGAAAGTCGTCCTTGACATTCTAACACAGCAAGAGTCTCTAATGGAAAAATACATATTTTGTTTTAAATCATAAAATAATACTTCCTTCTATTTACTTTCTTAAACGATTCAATAATACAAATGTACAATGATCATTTTACAATCAATATAGATTTATTAAAAATATTAATGGCAATCAACGAAATTGCAGATAACTAAAGTACAATTTGCACCTAAACAAGTGTTTGAAAACAGAAGATATAACAATTTAAACCAAATATAAATACAAAGTTTTTCGTATTAATTCTTTATAAAATGTATTATCGATTAATAGGTTGTTTGGCTGAAATTGACAAAACAAGCTTACAATTAAATAACTTTATCAGAATACCATTTGTGGCTTCCCACCCCCACCACATCCCCCAAAGCGTTCAACCGAACATTTTTTTCACGCCCTTGAACTATATTGATTTTCTAATGACACTTCCGCTGTTACAAAACAGTTTTATTGTAACAATTATTTCAGAAAAACGAAGTAAAATATTTCGTAACAAATGAACATGCGATTTCTTTCAAAAGAACCTCATTTAGCGTCGTCATCGGGATTTTTTGCGGGAAAACAATATTTAGAATAACTAGCCCTTCAAATACAGGAAAATACAGGGATTGGGCTTTAAATTTAAAAGAGTCTATGTGCCAAGTTTCAGCTCAATTATTTTGCAGCAAGTGGATCAATTACCAGTCTAATGATCTTCCAGGAAAACAACTACCAACAAAAGCAAAATTAATATTAAGGATCCTAAAAATATTATTTATAAAAGTGCGTCAAAAATCTAACCCAAATTAAAAAACAACAACATCTAGTCGGATGTTTATAACACACACGCACTCACGCAAGCACGCACGCACGCATGCACGCACGTACGTACATATACAGTACTTCTAGGAGTCTCATGCGGTCACATTCAAATTTTCTGCCCTGTATATTGTTGCCAGTTCAAGTCTGATGTGTTTTTAAATATGAGGTTGTGTCCTCCTGGCATCTGCAGTCTGCACCACAATGATACGTTCTCAAGATCATCCAGTGGATGGAAAGACAGGTGCAATTAACGCGATATTAGACGGGTACAGAGTTGTAAGTCTGGCACTGCTAATCATTCACTGCTTTCTGTCACTTCTCCATTTGTTTTGGCCACGTCCTACTACTGGCTCAAAATAGCAAAATATTATAGAATAAGGCTGACGAAATGAACAAACAATTCTCAAGGCAAATGCCATCTGGCCGTCTAGGAAGGCTTACTAAGGAATGCACGAAAGAAGATGATAGTAAATATGTTTATATTATTTCATTTAGGTCATCAAAAATGTAAAAAAAAAAATAATTGCAAAGGTAGTTAACATCACAGAAAATAGTCAAATGTAAAAACATTACAAGTTAAACAAAGAAAATTATTTATAAAACTTTAATCAGACCAGTTTTGAATATGCAAATTATGAGGCTTATACCTGTTTCGAAACGAGAAATGCCAAATTTGATAGCTTCGTTGTCTAGGTTTACAATTATTAAATACATTTATCTATTAAAGAAAAATCGCTTCTATATATATACAAAGAATTCTCTATGTCTCATATGCGCTCACATAGCATTTATCCGATTTTGATATGAAACTGTGATGAGTTGCTTTCCGCAAGCCTGCGCATTTTTCTTAGTTATTACAACTGTTTTAATATAATTCGTTTTGGGCCTTAAATGCTTTTTAAATCCATTTCCGTATTCGCTCCTATACTTTTATTCGATTGCCATACAACTTTGTTATGTTGTGCGCACGCTCGCAAAGGTTTATGAATTATTACAACCATTTTAAAATATTAAGTTTTGGGCCAGGAGCCCTAAAGTCGTTTTTTCTTATTTGAGCGATATAAATATAAATTCAATTAATTGAACCTAATGGGTTTGTGGATGGAATTTGAATCAAATAAAAAAGGCCACATTAAAATTTGTAAATCACGTAATATGTAGGTTTCTGAAGAAGTACAACTATTCAACGATAGACAGATTGTGGCTAGGGGCCCGAAGTTAGATTTAAAAAAAATTATAAGCTGCATAAATATAATTTCCGTATGCGTTCCTATACAATTCATCTGATTGGAAATACAACTTTGGTGAAAAAATGTGCGCCCCACTGCAAATGTTTCTATAACATTAGAACCATTCTAAAATATTCCGTTTTTCGACGGGGCTCTAACATTGCTTTTCGTATATTTAAACAGTTCGTATAATTACCAATAGATCAATTGCACGGGTGGGTGGAATTTACTCAAACAAACAGTGATATTTGTTTTGCGTTTGACATATTTTAGTAGGATTATTAATTTGTACAACCATCTTACAGTATTCCATTTTGGGCGCGTGAGCCCTAAAATCTTTTTCTTTTTTCTCAATTAGCTATTTTAATATAATTTCCGTATGTGTTCCAATACAATTTATCAGACTGCGATAAAACTTTGGTGAGTTATTGTGAATTCACCCGCAAATTTCTTAATAAGTTCAACACATTTACAATATTCCGTATGGGGCTGGGGCCCTAAATTATTTTTTTTTTGTATTTTGAGTCATATTAATTCCTTTTGATTTCTATAACATCTATCTGATTGATATAAAAAAAAATTCTGAGTTATTGCGCGTACACCCACACAGGTTTGTAAATAAGTACAAAAGTTTTATAATAATCAGTTTTGGGGTGGGGACCCAATATTTTTAGTTGTTGTTATATGAGCTATATAAATATATTTCAAACGGATGTATTGCATGAGTGTATGGAATTGAATCAAATTCAAAGTACAATATTTCAGTGCGAGTGTGACATATTAAGTAGGTTTCTTCATTAGTACAACCATATTACCATATTCAGTTTACGCCGGATTCCCTTAATTGGCTTTATTTACTATATGATCCATATAGATATAATTTCAAAAATAGCTATTTCATGGGTGGATTAATCGCTAAAGTTTTGGAAGTAATTTTGGAATGCCTGGACGTCCTCCTCCCAGCACTCACCTCCATCATAAATTCTTCTACTATCTTTGGCATCTTCCCTCTCATTTTTTAACGGTCGATAGTCCTGTCCCTCCTAAAGAAACACTCACTTGATCCAAACACACTCAAGAATTACCGCCCTGTCAGTAACCTCTCCTTTCTCTCAAAAATCATAGAAAAACTCATACTCTCTCAGCTCTCTGACTATCTTCACTCTCGCAATCTCTATCCTTCCTGTAAGTTCGCCTGCCGGCCTGGTCATAGCAGAGAAACTGCACTGGTCCGAATCATGAGCGACCTCCTGCGCGCGATGGACGGTGGCAAACTCCCTATTCTCACTCTGTTAGATCTCTCTGCTGCATTTGATACCATTGACCACCACATTCTTCTTGACAGTCTTCATCTTTATTTCAGACTTATTGGCTCAGCTCTAAACTGGTTTCAATCTTATCTTTCTGACAGAACTCAAAGATTCTCTATTATTAACCGCTCTTCCAAACCTTCAGCCCTGTCTATTGGAGTTCCTCAAGGATCGGTCCTTGGGCCGGTCCTTTTCATCCTCTACACTAAACCTCAATCATCTCTCATTAGCCACCACTCAGTTTCCAGTCAATTCTTTGCTGATTACATTCAAATCTGTGACTCTTGCTTTCCTGATCAACTTGATGCCACAATCTCTCGCATGCAGGAGTGCGTAGTTGACGTAAAGCGTTGGATAACTTGCAACAAACTGAAGCTAAATGATGATAACACAGAAATCCTTCTCATCCACTTTCCAAACAAACCTCTCACTCCATCCGCTCCTTCTTCTATATCTATCGGCAACTCTCACATAGCACTCTCTTCCTCTGCCAGAAGCCTTGGAGTCACCTTACGAACATCCTCGCCATGGACAAACATGTCACGAACATCTGCAGATCAGTATATAACGAAATTAGAAAAATCTGCATCATTAGACCCCTCCTCTCCTTTAATGACACAAAAAATCTCGTCTCTTCACTAATTCTTTCAAAATTGTGACTACTGTAACACTCTTCTCGCAGGCATTCCTCAACACCACATTGACATACTTCAGAAGGCACAGAACTCAGCATGCAGACTCATTTTTAAATCAAAGAAACACGACCACATTCAACAACACATTCAGCAACTCCACTGGCTTCCAATATCCTCTCACATCAAGTATAAGTCTGCCAAGCTATGCTTCAACTCTTTCACTGACCCTCACTTTCCTGTCTAACTCTTTGAATTGTTGCTTCCTTACATCTGCAAAAGACAACTATGCTCTTCAAATGACAATAGAATCCTCTCAATCACAAGAACGAAAACTAAGACCATCGCTGAACGCTCCTTCTACTTCCATGCGCCCATGTTCTGGAACCAGCTACCCTCCCACATCCATCATTATGAAACCACATCTATTTTCAAAAAGCCCCTTAAAACCCATCTGTTTATGTCCGCCTATGACCTGTGATGCACCCTCCTTGCCCTTATAATAATAAATCCATGTTTCTTACATTGACATCTATTTGTTTCCTGCTAACGTGATTTGATTTCTTGGTATACGCACCAGACTGAAAAACAAAATATACTTTGTATATAAAATGTTCCTTAAAATTATAATTAAAACAAACACTTTCATTCTTTGTGTGGCATTGCACACATGCCGCTTACTCGCTCGTTAAATATACAAGTAACTCATACAATCCAACGCGTTAGTACCACCATATCAATAATTTACACTTCATTTCCTTTATCCAAACACAGCTACACATAAACTCTTTAATCTTAACACCTTTGTCATTCGAACATTCACGCCCCTAAATCTAGTTCACAGAACCCCCCCTCCCTTTTCTGTGACAACACTTGAAGATATGATGTCACACACAAAAAACATGAAATCAACCTTATCAGAATCATTTACAAACCCTTATCTCCCACATGCCAAAAAAAAAAAAAAAAAGTTTAACGATTTGACAACAACCTCCGTAGCTCCACGTAAAGTCCTCTTTTTTTTAATGAATTCTACATCATTGAAATTACGTCTTAGGACTAACATTGACAAGCTCACGTCCTCCACTTCGTGATCACATTGACTAGTCGAAATCTGGTACAAAATAAAAAAAAATTCCTCCATTATAAATCTAGTCTCTCCCTGTTTAACAAAATCGAAAAATTTCTCTTGTCCAAAATCTAAGCATCCTCCATGTACAATATCACAGCATTTCGTATATTAACCCACACCCCTTTTCAATAAATGTTCAAAACAATAGCATCTAAACATTGCAATGTCCTAAAGATACTGCTTAGTTAAAAAAATTTTGAAAACATTACCAGGATATCATAAATGAGTCGTCCAACATACGGCCTTGACTACCTAAACTACCCTTTTCAAGCAGAAAACAATAGTGTTCGTATACTACTCTACTCAGTGCTTTGTACTAAGACAAAACAAAATATGATATATTTAACTTGATGAAATATAATAAAAATTATTTTTTTTTCCTCCAGAAAGAATACAACATAATTGCATAACTTTTAAAGCATTTAAATTAATTTAAAAAGCAATAATGACATACACGCATATTATTAATATATTTCTGTTATTCAATAACACAATCTTAATATTTTTCAATTAACACACATAAAAATTGTACCAACAAACCATATTTTCTTGAGGAAGAAAACAGTAATTAATAATATACAAAAAAAAATATATATCTAGTGTTTTCTATTTTAAATGGGCTTAATATGGGCCATATATTAGGTTATCTAAAACTAATCATGATAATATGTCTGCGGCAAATATGTCAGAACCCTTGATATGCAGCCCAGTAAAGCTATACTCTTGCAGCATGAAGACCCATCTACATATACACGAGTTGCCATAGACTGCACTTTAATGAATGACAGTGGCTTGAGATCACGAAAAATTTCGAAGACTTGTCCATATACAAACTTAGAGCTGCTTAACACACCATACCAAAATAATATTGTATAGACCAAAAAATAATCAGACACTCTCTCTCCTTCTCTCTCTCTCAAAAACATAATAACGTTGCACAGACAATACAAATAATCTCTCAATAAAAGAATAAAGTTTTACGGAAATTGCAGTAGCCAGACACTCTATCTCAAAACAGAATAAATTTGTACAGACACATCTCTCAATTATAGAATAGCCTTTGTTAACCCCCTTTTGTGTTAGATAGAGGGCACCAGGGATTGCCGGCATTCCACCGAAAGTCCTCAAAAAGGAAAAACCTATTTAACTCCCTACCTTACATGAGCTCTTCTGTCTGTGTTGGGAAACAGGACACATTCCCCAGGACAAGAGAGACGTCAACATCGTAACATTGTATAAAAATAATGGGGGCCGAAAAGATTGCAATAATTACCGAGGTATTTCTCTTCTTGGCTTACTTGGAAAGACTTTTGCCCGTGTTGCCCTTACACGATTGCAGAGCCTTGCGAAACGCATCTACCCAGAGTCCCAGTGTGGCTTCAGGAGTGGGCGCTCAACAATAGACATGATATTCTCGTTACGCCAAATGCAGGAGAAATGTTCAATATCGCCAGCCTTCGTGCAAAGACCAAAGTAAAAAGGGGACTGACTCGTGAACTGCTGTTCTCTGACGATGCCGACTTAACATCTCACACAGGCGAAGGTCTGCAGGGCATGGTTAATATTCTATCACATGCTTGTAAAGTTTTTGGACTGTCAATTAGTCTACAGAAAACACCTGTAATGATGCAAGAAGCAACTTCCTCTCCAATCATATCTATTGGGGGCCGTAATCTTTGGTAGTTGAGCATTTCACATTCCGTGGATCAAATATTTCTAAACTGATTAAGCTGGTTTTGAATAATCTCAAAATCAAAAATAAGTGTCTATTAGGCATGCCTGCTTAGTACGCTCATATATGGCAGCGAGGTGTGGACCACATATACCAGTCAGGAGCGGAAACTCAACAGCTTCCATTAAAGATGTCGCATTTTATGGATTCAAAGGCCGGACAAGAAGCTTAACACAGAGGTCTTGGAACGATCACAAATGTTTAGCATATTCTCCGCTCTTAGCAAGAGACGTCTTCGCTGGTTAGGCCATGTAAGGAGAATGGAGGAAGGCCGTTATTACAAAGGTGCTGCTGTATGGAGAGTTGGCAGAAGGGACAAGACTTATTGGACGGCCACACCCGAGATTTATTGACGTTTGACGTTTACAAAAGGAGCCAGAAGGAAGCAAATATTGAAAACAACAAATGGGAGCAAAGGGCCGAACAACGTTTCAGCTAGCGAACAGCATTGTATGAAGGATTACAAAATTCAAAAGGTACGCGAAACGAGAACCTTGCAAAAATTTCAATACGGAAGTCAAAATCTTACCAGGAATTATTATTCTATTGCTAGAAATGCAGTCAAGATTGCCATTTTAGGATTGATCTAGTGAGCAACTCCTCGAAGTGTAGGACTACATAGCCACTTCATCGTTTCACGAAATCGGAATGATGCCATCTACATATACATATTGTGTTTAATGAATTCAACATGCTCGTTTTCTAGGGTATTTGAAAAGTGGACTAATACAAATAGATTTTAGACACACTATTGGCTAAAATTAAGACAATCATCTCTCTGTACAAATGTAATTTTTTCAAATGAAAAATAATATGAATAAAAATACGCAAATTCTACATAAAGAGAAATGAAAAGAGGTCTTAAATTAAGAATATCAAAAACTCACAGTAATATAAACAATACGATCACAATTCTAGATTCCTGGAAATTCCATGGCTGCTGTTGTTCGTCCGTCGAGGATCGACGATGACCATCGAGTCGTTCGTTGACTGATGACTTGCGCTAGTGATTTTTGTTTAAATTGAGGAAGAGTTGCTCGGCGTCAGCCTCACTCTGTCGTCCGGGCCCAACGTATCCAGTGGCAAGACTCTACGTTAAGACGACCAGAGATGGGTACGGTTGCAGGAATTGTCATTGTATGCACCTTACGGGACTGCAACTCCGGGTTTGAAGTCAGAGTTTCATTCTCTTAGATGAATTGCCGACCAAGGTTAACGAGTCTCATCCACACGAGGTGATGGTTTTGCTTGACTGGCTTTTGGCTGAAATTCAGATGTGCTCAGTTTAGACCATTCGGCCACCCAGTCACCCATGCAGTGAATGACCATGGCGTTCTACGTGTCTGGCCATGCTCTCAGCGATTCACACCACTGTGCTGTCTCTGATTTTTGTCTGTTGACCAAGTAGTGGTTCTTCTGCACAATTTGCCAAATTCAGTCTTTACATGCTACGGGGGACAAGCCCTTTTTTCTCGAAAGTTCTATGCCTTTGAGCTACCCTCAACCTGGAATCGTTGTCTGAGTTTTGGTCGCCATCTTGTTCGGAAACAGCTGGAAGTCTCTACTCAGCTCTCACCTGTGGTTCCAAGAAGCTGTAACTATTGCTGCTTACAATTTGATGACTATATCTAGGACTTAGAAAATGCAACGGAAAGTTAATAACGCATCGATATGCTCATCTTGTTTCACCTTGACTGCAAGGGAATATACCTTAAATGCAGGTCCACGTCGGCGGTAGACGCTTCTAAGGCCATTATAGAAAAACGACGTGTCATCCTCCCTGAAAGGTTGTAAACTGATACAGGTAGAATAATGGGGTACATGATGAAAACTTCCCTATATCGTGACACCTTGTACAGACCAAAAATAGCCAGACACATTCTCTCTCAATAACAACATAACGTTGCTCAGTCGGGAAAAGTTTTCGACACAAATCCAACGGGATAGAGTATTACTTTAAAACTTTGCATCAGACAACAAGAAGTGCCAATAGTTGAGGCATCCGTTAGAAGAGTAAGTAGTTTTGTAAGATTGGGTAGTTTTAGAATTTGTTCAATGGCCAGATGTATCTGAATACTTTTCAGGATACATCGCATTTATCTCATATCATTTTTAAATTTGCTACTTTTTGTAAAAGGTTTATAAAATAATGCACCATATCAGACATTTTGCAAATACATTTTTCATAATAATTTTAAAATTCCCATTTAATTGCGTTCTTTTCTTCGAAATGAATATCTAGTTATAACTTTCTAGAGACCTTTGCCACTATATATTTAGTGTCGGAAACGTGACCTTAAAATAATACAAAATGCTTCTAGTGCTAAAATTTGCAGTGGTTCAGTACAATGTTTGCTTAACATGCATATTGTAAGCTAGTTACCACTCATTAAAATAAGCTGTCGAATTTATGAAACCATAAAAATATTTATTTGCACAGTTTAATACAGTTAATATAAATTGTGATAAAATTAATTTTCTTGGAAAGTAATTCCAACTTTTCAAGCAATAAACGAAACATTAAATAATGAGAAACCTGTTTGAAACGTACGCTAAGTCCATTTCCATTATGCTAGCTTAATAAAATTAGTTCACATATAAATATTCATTTGGTAGAAGTAATATTTAAAACTTAAAGTGAACCTTAATTTTCATGTGCATACGTTTTCATTTTTATGTCGGAAACAATCATATAATGAATATATTTGTATTATTTTATAGAAAGTTTAAAATGAATAGGCTTTAGTGAATTGCTTTTACTTTAAAAAAAATAATTAACATAATGAGAGAATTGTGGTTAAAACGATTATCAATTATCATATATATATTTTTAGTGAAATTTTGTTTCTACAAAGGATTTTACAAGAATTGATTGATCTTGACAAAGCTTGGTATATATATCCATCATTATCCAGAAGGAAATCTTAAGGGGTTATGAATTTTTTATAACGTTCCGTTTGGGACCGGGAGCGCCAAATTCGTTTTTTTTTCCCTTAAAAGCGTATTTTAAAAATATACTCATACATTTTTCCTTATTTAAGCTATAAAAATATTAACAGGCTTATTATTGAACACTGTATATTCTATGCAAATCGATGGTTATAGGCAAAGCTTGGTATCTATACACTTCATCGTTGTTAATGAAATATCGGTGGATTTAAAACTAAGAATATCCAATCCATGCAGGGTCGATCTAGAATTTTCTAGAAAGTTCGATAATTTAAAATAGCTATATCTTTGACATTTTCAAACAATTTAATTGGACTCAATTTTAAATGTTAACTCTTTAATTTATTTTAACGGCCCAAGATCTCAGACATAACTAAAACGGTATTTAATTAAATGGGCCACCACAGAGGCCCCTATTTCAATTTAAATGTACTATAGTTATATTAGTATAATTTAGTTGTATAATATTTTGAATTCGAGATATAATTACACCGAAATGAAATTTTTTACCCGTTTTTAATGGAGGACATTAGTCTTAATCTGGAATGTTCCAGAAGGTTCTTTAATACTGTATGGGTGTACCTAATGGGATCAAAAAACTAATTGGAACAAAATAGCACTGATCATGATTACATAGAGTAACAGGATCCTAATGGGTAACGAGATACAATGGTAAAATGGATCCCATCGGATACGCGATCCCATCGGGATCCCAATGGGTAACACGATCAAAGCGGGATCGGGATTCTATCAAAAAAAGAGAGTTCCGAGATTGAAAGGAATCCCATGGCGAACGGTATCCTAACGGAAATGGTAGCCCATCGGAATCCCACCGGGATCAAGACACCGACGGGATGGGGTCTTACCATGATTGGGGTCCTAATTGATTCCCGTGCAACGCCGGATAAATTGGCTAGTATATATATAAAAGTAAAAATGTGTATGTTTGTGGGTATGTTTCACAAAGGCTTTTACAAGAAATGATGGATGTTGACCAAACATGCCATACATATCCATCATGATCCAGAAAGAAATTTTAGGGGTTATGAACTTTTTATAACATTCCGTTTGGGGCCGGGGCCCCGAAATCTTTTTTTTTTTCTTAAATGAGCTATACAAAAATAATTAGAAAAAAATACTCCTACATGAGTAGATGGATCTTGACCAAACTTAGTATAGATAGACTTTATTATCCATATTCAAAAACCAAAGGGTACTGAACTCATAATATCCTTTTTTCTGAGGCCAGGGGGCCCAGTTGATTTTTCAATATAAGCTTTATAAATATCAAAGGTCTATAGTTAATATGTGAATTGATGGTTATAGGCCTAGCCTTGTAGCAATACCCCTCATTGGCTGTATTGATATATCGGTGGATTTAAACTAATTATATCCAATCTAGAATTTTTCATAATTTTAAAAATCTATATCTATGAGTTTTAAAGTAGATTTTTATGGGACACATTTTAAATTTTAACTTAATCATTTATCGGTCTGATTTTATACGGCCCTCTAGCTTAGGTATAACTATATCAGTACAGTTATTGAATGGGCCCCCCGGGGCCCCTCGATTAACTTAAAAGAAAAAGGATTATAATCATGGCATTATTGAAGATTTTTATCTCGTTTGATAAATAATTAGATTAGATAAGTTTTTTTTACGTAAGTTTTGATCAGGTTATTAAACTTAATCTAGAATGTTCCAGAAAGTTCTATTTGTTCCAAAGGGATATGTAGTGGGATCTGTGGGAATATTGAAATGTTAGTATTTCTATTCATTTATATACTGTCCAGGAGTTTACTTTTTAGTAACACTGAGTAATTTTTGTTTTTCCGGATCCCAAAGTGGTCGGGATCGCATCATAAGCGTTATCCCTTCGGGATCAGGATCCCACCAGAAAACGGGATCCCACCGGGCTCGGGATCCCAACCTTGAATGGATCTACCAGGATCGGGATAACACCGGGAAACGGGGCTTTGTCGGTCAGAATGGGATTGGGGTGCAAATAGGATAAGGGGGTCACACCAGGATGTGGTCCTAATGCAATCCCGGGTCACGCCGGGTATATTGTCTAGTTTCTGGTAAAAAATAATGTATGTTTTGTTTTTCATAATTCAATAATTAAAAGAACTGTTAATTGATATTCATCAAACAAAATATATTAGGCTTATGGGATGTGTTGACTTAATGAAATAGTGGACTTATTGAAGATTAGTCTACTTAGTTTTTTGACGAAAATATGCTTTTAAAAAAAAATTAAAACGGGGCTTTACCATTAAATACTGCAAAACATAGCATACATGTTTCACCCCAACGAGCAAATTCATTTTAATAAAATTTATGCTAATGAAAAGTAATTTTCATTTAAAAGATGGTTCTAACACTAAACTGAAGTGTTGCAATCTAGCATGACAGTCGATTAAAAATGCAATAAAAAGACATGCCAGTAAAAAAAATCCTAATATCTTTAAGTGTCAATATAAAATTATTTCTTTTGGCTTTTGAGGCAACACAAAACTGGAATTTTAATTTGGAAAAAAATGTTGATAAATTTAAACGTGTATGAACATGTCCGAAGTAAAATTAGCTTTAATACGGATGAGATGGTCAAATAAAAATAAATCTAAAAAATATAATGCGTCATGTGAATGTAATGTTGATGTTTACTTTATTTGATATCACTACTTTTTTTGCTGATTAACTAATACTTCACAAACATCTATTTATTTGTTTCGCTAAAATATGTTGTCTGTAGAAATGTTTAAAATATTTGTAGTGTGTTATCAATGCGATAGAGTATTAATTGGCAACACTGAATCGCAATAAAATTTAAGAGTAAAACACAGTTCAATTTCTTTTTTTAAAAATTACCTTAAATAAGCTAGCTGTGTTGGATATTCACACAGCCACCAACTGTAAAGTAGCCCACTACAGCCTTAAAATCTAACAGGAAGTGAAGAGCTAAATATAACCGTGCTTTTGTTGTGTACTTTGACATTGTAAAAAGTAGGACAGTGTTTGCACAGACACACTTCTTGTAAGGACTTGTTAGCCGTGTGTATTTATATTACGTGTGTATTTATTATATGTGTCACACAGTATCTTTCTGAACAACTTAAATCATCTGTAGAGATCACGCGTTTAACATTTGAAGGTTAATACATCTTTATGTCTCTGTATGTATACATTTAGTGTAACCCACTATATTTAGGGCATTCTTTTTTACAACTATATAAAGCACTTTGTTAGACAGAATACAGATACAGTTTATATTAATATATGTATTTACTTGTTTAAAAAAAGAATGATGCTAATCGACAACTTTTTCATCAATACTAATTTACTTAATTATCTTTTCAAATAAGCTGTTCTGTATAAGATTTATACCAAATTACTCCTTTTATTGTTTATGTTTTATTTTTTTGCTTAGATACTTTGATTTAAAAATGTGGAGGACATTTGGTCTCATTTTTATACTGCTATTTATAGGTAAGTTAAAAACAAAATCCTAGCACTTTACATAATCTATTCAAATAATTAAAAATTTTCGTGTGCTGAATTTTCATTATTCTTTTACTAGGTAAATGCAGAATTGAGCCTAGAATTAAGCCCGTTGTATTTTAATAAGTGCTGTGCAAAGGGGTCTCCATTAATTACTTCAAAAATTTTACGCAATTTTTGAACCCCTTTCCCTCCTTGTCAACAAATGTCATACTTTCAGTGCCCCCCCCCCCTATTTATATATGTTAATATTTTATAACCCTCCGTAAAAATTGAATTATAATATATAAATTTATATATACATTTTACTTTGTGCTCATCTATTTTAATTACACATAATTTTAGGAAAAACATTCCATTACAAGTTTAATTTTTTAATTAAACAAGTTTAAAAAAATATTTCACTTAAATTTTTTANCTTTGCTTCAACTCGTTCACTGACCCTCACTTTCCTGTCTATCTCTCTGAACTGTTGCTTCCTTACATCCCCACAAGACAACTACGTTCTTCCATTGACAGTAGAACCCTCTCAATCCCAAGAACTAAAACTAAGACCATCGGTGAACGCTCCTTCTGCTTCCATGGGCCCACGTTCTGGAACCAGCTCCCCTTCCATATACGTCATAGTGAAACCTCGTCCATTTTCAAAAAGTCCCTTAAAACTCATCTGTTTAGGTCCGCCTATGACCTGTGATGCACCCTCCTTGCCCTACCTAATTTTCTGTTTCGGTTTAATCCTGAAGTGTCAAAGTGTCCTCTTTTTATAGCCATTTTCATTGTTTCTATAGAATAGTAGTTACTATCCTAGTGTCTCATTTGTATTTACTTAGTTTACATGTTTTAATAATTGTAAAGCGCTTAGAGCTTTATGATAAGCGCTATATATAAAAATGCCTAAATAAATAAATAAATAAATTTAAATTTCTATGTACTGTGGCGCCTCCAGTAATAAACGGTTACACTAACCGACCACGTTTTGTTTTTTCCACCCTCCCCCATCTGAAAATCGAAACCCCACTCCCTCTCCCTTTTCAACAGCTGTCAAATATTTACACACCCCCCCCCCCCATTTATTTGGTTGACTATTTAAGGACGGCCCCAAAGGTGATTGTATGCACATCTTTGTAAAAGCCAGTAAAAAGAAATTATACGGTGACACTGCGGGGTATTTTGTACAGATGTTTTGCTTTGTTTTATTTTAGTAAAGCTTAATTAGCTTTGCCACTCATTGAGTTATAAGAGATATCTGCACTTTATTATAGGATGTCAAGAAGTTAACAAATGATTAAAAAGATAAATAAAGAAGCCAAAGAATATTACAATCCCTATAATAATGTCTGCACATAATTTAGTACTTTGTTTCTCTCCCAACCGTTTGAATAAAACAAGTAAATTTTAAGAAATTGACTTAAATTATTCTCAATTCGATCCTCAAGTGATGAAGAACGAACAGCTTGCGTTGAATTCAACGATTTGTTTAAGCGCACTGAAGCTAAGCGTTCCTCCTATTAACCTAAATTAAGCTCCATTCCTGGTCAACACCAACTTAAATCCTAGTCTATTAATTTACAAGGAAAGAAAGGGAAATCCACGTCTTTTGCCTACTCCAATTCAGAATTTAAACATATCGAAACAGGAATTAACATGCTCCTTCTCAACAAATAAAAGTAAGGAATATATAAAACGTTGATAACGGATATGGCATCAAGGAACTTAAAAAAACACTAATTTTCATATTTATACTCATAGCAGACATATTAAATATTTAAACAAATATAAATGTGTATATTAATATCGGCATTGAAAGTCCAATTTGGAGGGCCGATTACAAATGTCTGCACTCAACTAAGTTTTTGATCAGTGTCCTTATAAAAATTTTTATTTACACAGTAATTCTTCTAAATTCATAGGAACACACATTAAAATTGAACACTTATTTTTGCAAATGAAAGAAATATGATTAACTATTTTGGCAATATAGTTTTCTAAATTTTAAATTTAAAAAAAAAAAAAAAAAAAAAAAATATTTTTTTATTATTTAAAAAAAAAAATTTATAAAAATTTTTATTTACACAGTAATTCTTCTAAATTCAAAGGAAAACAAATTAAAATTGAACAATTATTTTTGCAAATGAAAAAAATATGATTAACTATTTTGGCAATATAGTTTTCTAAATTTTAAAATTAAAAAAAAAAAAAAAAAGGAAACTTGTTTTTTTATTATTTAAAAAAAAAAATTAGGCCAGAGTATCCCAAACCATTTATTCGTACTGTAGCTCTTTAAGAATACGGGATATCTTAAGTCAACTTTAAATGAATTAATTTTTTACCTAATACATATTAATAATAATTATATTACGAATAAAAAAAAATACTTATGAACACACATAAGTACGTGAAGTCGTCGACTTACTATAATTATTGGTATGTATAGCCCCATTTCCTCAAATCTTGAAATCAAACTATAAATCATCCAAATTTTTCTCTCCCCATTGATTTTGTCGTAAAAACCTTTCGTCGGATCAATACAGTATTCGAAAATAGTCGCAAATAGAAGTAGCATTCTCCGAGTTTTAGTGCTAAGAAGATAAAATTTATCATTACAAATTGTTCAATTTTCTTCCTTATTCATTCACTTTAACGGGGAGTTATCGCTTAGAGGTACCCTATCTGTCTTAATGTGTTACGTCTGCTGAAGGCTCATGTTGTAGACTTTAAGAGTTTTCTTAATAGATTTGATCCATCGCTAGAGTTGTCTTCCCCTTGATTAGAAACTGTAGTGCCTACTATTGTAGGCTGAACATGCGAGATTACAAACAAGCATAATAAACAAATTGCTAGACTAAGTAATTCTATGTTTTGCCATATAATCGTTAATTGGCTCTAGTTCTCTAATTTCTGTTACAAATGTGATCCCCTCACGTGTATCAGCTGTAAATTAAAATAATTCGATAAATTCACTTAATTTGAAAACAACTTGAGTTGATGGAAGCTCTGAAAACTAACTCAACATTAACAGCTAGAGACATGGGTAGCTATTATAAGAAACATGAAGTACCAACTAAGTTCACAAACTATTTGGTATTCTAAAACAATAAATAATTGTTGACTGCTTCTGGTTCACTATTCCAAAAAGAGTTATTATTTAGGTAATTACTGATTTGCCTCAAGTTTATTAGATCTCAGGTTCCCTCCAAACTTAATTGAAAAGTAATTGCAATTATGAAAAGTGTGAAATATTTCAAAGCAACCCTATGAGATATCTACAACTCTCGAGTTTTCGGTAAGAAACAGTTTGGCAACCAGTTCATCCGGCGTTTTTCATTCCATATAGTTATGCTCTCAAGCTATGTTCGTCCACCAAACACTTAAAGCCATTAACACTCACTTAACACCCCTATCTCCACACATTAAAATAAAAGTTAAGAATATTATTTTTGCACAATTATCTATACATATAAAAATGAATGTTTGTATGTATGTATGTCTCGTATGCGCTCCTACACCATTTATGCGATTGCGACAAAACTTTGGTCAGTTGTCCAACTAATTGGCCATTTAACTGAGTCATTGAAAACCTTATAAAATGTTTCATTCCTAGCCGTTGCCCTTAATTCGTTTTTTTTTCTTCTGTGAGCTTTGTAAAAAATATTTTCCACATTCGCTCCAACGCCATTTATCCGATTCTGATAAAACTTTGGTGAGATGTTGCCAGCATGCTCGTAAATGTTTCTAAATTATTACAAGCGTTTTAAAATATTCAGTTTTGAGCCAGGGGCTCTATGTTGCATTTTCCTAAAATGAGCTATATAAATATATTTTCAAACCGTATGCGCTCCTACACTATTCATGCGATTGCAAAACAACTTTGGAAAGTTCTTTTTCATAAGGCGTAGCATTTAAATGTGTTATTTAAACACTTAAAAAATATTTTGTTTTTGGCCGTTGGCCCTTAATTCGTACTTTTTATCATATGAGCTTTGTAAAAAATAATTTTTGCATGCGCTCCTACGCCATTTATTCCATTACATTAAAATTAATAAGATGTAGCCGCCAGCACCACCGCAAGGTTTTTAAATTATGAGACGCGTTTTAAAATATTCCGTTTTGACCCAGGGACCCCATGTTCCTTTTTTCTTTTATAAACTATATACATATATTATCAAACCGTATGCGCTCCTACACCAATAATGCGATTGCGACAAAACTTTGGTGAGTTGTTATCAATACGCCTGCGCATTTTACTCATTCATTACAATACTTTTAAAATATTCCGTCTTCAGCCGTTGGACCCAAATTAATGTTTTTACTTATATGAGCTTTGTAAAAATAATTTCCATAAGTGCTCCTAAACCATTTCCCAGAATGCAAAAAAACGTTAGTGAGATGTGCAATCGCCCCCAAAGGTTCTTAAATTATTACAACCGTTTTAAAAAATTCAAGTTTGAGCCAGGGGCCCTATGTTCGTTTTTTCTAACATTAGCCATATACATATAATTTCAAACTGTATGCGCTCCTACACCATTCAAGCGATTGCGATAAAACTGAGCTAATGCACGGATGGATACCTTTTTAAGAAACTACAAATATTGACATTAAATTGTGTGTGTGACATATTAAGTAGGTTTCTGAAGTAATACAACAATTCTACAATATTCCGTTTGTGGACGGGGGCCCAAAATTCGTTTTCCACTCTTTTATTAACTATATAATTATCGTATGCATTTCTAAACCATTTATCCGATTGTGATAAAACGTAATCAATTGAAATGCGCAAAACCGCAAACGTTTCTAAATTAGAAAAACCTTTTACAATATTCCGTTTTGGCCAGTGACCATAATTTCATTTTATAACTATAATTTCAAACAGATCTATTGCATGTGTGGATGGAGCTGAATCCACTCGCAAATTCACAACCATTTTACAATATTCTTTTCGTTTTCTTAAATGAGCTTCATCAATATAATTTAAAACGGAGCTATCAACACTACCGTCCTTGAACAAATTACACATTTGTAGTAAAGCAGAGAAAACACGTTTTTCATTTTTAGTGTAGAGAGTATTTTTGTTAATCTTATAAATCAGCTTGAATTTTGTGACGCATTTTAGAATCGGATATGACGTTGAACACATGTTGTTTTTTTTAAATTAAAAGTATTTCTTGAATAGAGTCTTATAATTTCGGAGTTGTTTTGTGTTACGTAAAGACATTTTACATGAATCGAAACCGAACGAGGATTGCAACATGGACACATTTTAATTTGATTGATCGAAAAAGGCAAACGAGATCACATTGATAAAGTCATTTCTGCAGAAATACCAGATGCCAACATTAATCAATACCTATTAGAAATCGTCACCAAAAACATGATTTTACGGTCCATGTGGATTACTCGACAAAAATTCACCATGCATGTCTGATAGGAAATGCACAAAACGATACTCAAGAGATTTAATTGCGGAGACTATCGCTGGCAATGATGGCTATCCACTGTATCGTCGATGATAAACTGAAGATGGCATTAAATCAATCACTTTAAAAGTACGAAGCAATTATGTTGAAGTCAATAATCGTTGGGTTGTACCGTATTCACCGTTACTCTCGTAAATATTCGAAGCACACATCAATGTCGAGTATTGAAATTCGGTGAAATCTATCAAGTACATTTGCAAATATGTTAACAAAGGAAGCGATGTGGCAGTTCTTGGAGTAGAAACAAATCTGGCTCAATCGATAAATTCTAACAATATCAACTTGGACGCTACATGAATAGAAATGAAGCATATGGCGCATTTTATCTTTCCCAATCCATGAAGGCCATCCAACAGTTGTTCATTTCGCAGAGCATCTTGAAAACGGACAGCAAGTGTACTTTACAACAGAAAATGCACGTGTAAGAGCAGTGTCACCTCCGTCAACAACGTTAACTGCATTTTTCTCAATGTCCCGGAATGATATTTTTGCAAAGACGCTACTTTACTCTGAAGTGCCAACATATTACACATGGAATGCATCAGCGAAACATTTTCAATGTCGCAAACAGGGTAAAGCATTTGAAGGACACCCCAATTTATATTCGGCCCAAGCATTAAGCCGTCTGTCTACTGCTCACCCAAACAATGCAGAATGCTTTTACTTGCGATTACTGTTCTGTTAATCAATGTACATGGACCAACATCCTTCCAAGAACTGAGAGCAGTAAACGGTCAAGTATGTGCAAATTATCGTGAAGCTTGCCAAGAATGAAAACTTTTGGAAAACGATGCTCATTGGGATACTTCGCTCTCTTATGCATCGAATATTGCTCAAACACAGCAAATACGCACTTTGTTTGCAATCATATTGACAAATGGCTTCTCATCAGATCCAAAAGATCTTTGGGAGAAATACAAAGACTACCGAAAAAAAGATATCCTACATCATTTGCATGCAACGAATCAAAATCCGGACATTAAATTTACACCAAAAGAGTATAATGAGGCATTTGTTTCGATTGTGGACATGTCCTTGGCAATCTAACAAAGCACTGGTAGTGTTAGGAATGACTTGTCCAAATCGATCTGAAAACAAGCTTTTCAATCGTGATTTGAAACGAGAAACGCATTTTGAAATCCAAGAATTAGGTATATATGTTTGGATGAATCTTCCGAAATTTGTTCCAGAACAACTCATATTGTATTACAGAATTATGCATGCAATTACCAATCAAATCGGTGGACTATATTTCCTAGCTGCGCCCGGAGGCACAGGAAAATCTTTCCTAATTTCACTCATTTTGGCAATAATACGATCACAAAAAAATATTGCACTGGCTTTTGCATCATCTGGAATTGCAGCAACTCTTTTGGATGGTGGCCTCAACATCTGCTGATGAATTAAATACATGTCTCAAATCATCAGTTTTATGGCGGCATGTACAGAAATTGACTTTGAAGACGATTATGCGTGTAGAACTACATGATGATGCATCCGCTGAACGTTTCGCAAAACAATTGTTGGACATAGGGAAAGGGAAAATGGCAATTGATGAATCCTCTCAATGTTTTTCACTGCCAACAAGCTTCTGTAGAACTACAGCTACCACCGACGAATTCACACATACAGTTTTTCGAAATATCGCACAGTATTACAAAAATCATCAGTGGCTCAGTGCACGTGTTATATTTTCAGCCAAAAACAACGATTACAATGCAATCAACTTAAGCATTCAAAGTGAAATCCCAGGCGAAACGACAACGTTAAGTCCATCGATACTGTATTGAATTAAGACGAAGTTGTCAATTATCCAATTACTTGACTTGCCAGGCATTCCATCGCACGTTTTAATATTGAAAATTGGCGTGCCTATCATTCTTTAATGAAACAAAAATCAACCACGACTTTACAACGGTAACACTTTTCAATGAAAAACATAATGAAAAATACCATTGAAGCTGAAGCTACTATTTTAAATGGAAAATTTAAAGGAGCTGATGTACCGTTGTCACGCATCTCAATGATGCTATTTGAATTCAAACGTCTGCATTTTACGGTGCGACACGCGTTTGCAATGACTATCTACAAAGCACAGGGACAATCGCTACAAGTTTGCTGACTAAAATTGTAAAACCCATGCTACTCCCATGGACAGATGTATGTGGCCTGCTCTCGCGTTGGAAAAACATCTGATTTATTCGTGTATGTACCAGAAAGAAAAAAAGAAAAACTTTATGTATTTAAAAGCTCTTGAAGTGACATAATTACAATGCAAACACTTTCTTTCCTTGAGAGGCCTTGCAACGCATGCCGGGTTCTCGCTAGTGTAAAATAAATAACAAGATATATTTTAACAGTTTACAAATACATTTGATAATCCTAGTGTCACTTTTCAAAGAAAATACATTTAAACTAAGATATTTAAAAAATTAAAATGCTAATAAAACTGAGAGACTTCTATCAGGTTGGCAAAAAAGAAAATAAGTGAAACATGTATGGGAAAACTTGCAAAATAGGCACTAAACAAAAAAACCCACGTGTCGGCAGGATGCCTTGATCAGGGAACAAACAACTGAAAAGAACTTAAGTTGCTTTTAAAAAAATCACTAAGCTCAAATGTAGAATCTGATAGGGCAGAAAGAGGATTGTGGAAGAAAGTAAGTAGGTAGGATAAAAAAAATATCTGAAAAAAAAGGAACGAAAAGTAGAGAGGTAATTTAAAAGAGATTGATGGTGACCAGTAGGGGCCGCATCAAAGTTTTAAAAGGAGAATTAGACCATGACGTTCATGGTATATTGTTTCAACGTTCCATAAATTGTTTTTAATGTTTTTACTTATAAAACCATTGTTTATCAGACATCCGACTCAAGCTTTACAGTAATGCTTATGAAAACTAAAATAGAAGAGAAAAAGTAGGAATTAGATGCCATTCGTTTTACTTCGGTGGGAAATATATATAAAACTGTAAGCGTCTATTCTACAGTCAATTTTTATAGAGCCTTTTCATTTCACTTTGCTAAAATTTGTATTTGTTATTACCGTGCGCACTGTTGAAAAGATACATTTTCTTTCCACGTGTGACTGTCAGTTTTTATTATAATTAAAATATATCTGTTCACGATTGTATTAGTTTTTTGGTTGCTCTGTCGTTTTGGTGGTGTGTGCAGGATCAAATTTAATTTTAATTTAGTCCCGATAATAAATTTTCATATGAAGTAAAACTTTGTTCACTTTTCCATCACTTAATACCATCTTATAACTACTGATCAATAGATCTCTATAGACTTTCACTGGTTCTAGTTCTGGTAATGTTACGTTGCTGCATCCATGTACTGGCATCTTTGCAAAGGTTGGGGATAAAATCTTGCTGTTCTAACAGCTCCTAACTGATCCCAGGGCAGCCTTGAAGTTTTCGACTAATGTCGAGATCACAGTGGCATTGTTCAGGTGGTTCCATGCTATTATTGTGCGTGGGAAGAAATATTGTTGATACTTCACTGTGTTGCACTGAGGCACTTTAAAGCATTTGCTATTGTTTCTGGTGTAATTGTTTATGGGAATGTCAGTGGTGAAGTAAGTGTTTAGTGAGCGTTTTGCTCTGATCAGTCTACCCGGCTTCTGTGGGGTGAGGTACGTGCCTGCTGGGATGGCCGGCACCAGTCCCATGATAACTTTATATAAGAATATCAGGCGGAGTCCCTCTCGTCTGTCTTTAAGGCAGGGGGGGATGTCAAATCTTTTTAAGAGGCCAGTGATGAAGCCAGGAGTGGTGGATTTGTAGTCTTGAGCGATAAAACGCACCGCGTTACGTTGAATTCGCTCCATCGTGTCCACGTCTTGCTTAAGGTGTCGGTCCCAGACTATTGCACCATATTCCAGCAGTGGACGGACGAGTGCGAGATAGGCATTTCGTTTGCATGAAGTTGGGCACTGGTTCTCGAGCGACATTCGCTTATTAAATATTGCATCTAAATTTCGACCCACTTTCTGGTCTCCAAGATAGCTGAAATTTTATACTCTGTATATCCACCCTCAGTAACAATATAATCCTTCATTTTATTTTTTACATCTCTTAAAACTAATAAGTAAAAAATAAAACAATTTAAACATTTTAAAGAAAATAAGCTTTTCTAAAATGTATAAAATAAATGTACCCTGAAATTTTTATTCGTAGGACGTCCATGAACTGAATGTTCTATGCAAATCTTAAAGACATGCGGGCAGCGGGATCACTTATTTTATTCAAATTTACAAGATCACGATCGAGGGTAGCATACATCATTACATGGAGTTTTTGTGGACAAACATTTACATAATTAAATAATCTGTATTATAAATATTATGTTACATAACAATTATTTGCAGCAATGCAAGCGTTTATACTAGACAACCTGGTATTTTTGGGCGCCCCACGCATTTTATTTATTTATTTTGCTTTAACATCTCTGCAGATTAATTGACACTTTTTAAAAACTTTTTAGTCCACTTTTGAAAATCAGGTTTTCTTTCAAGAGTATTTTTTGTATATACTATCTATGTGCTGAAAATCGAATAGTGTTTATTAATTAATTGGACACACAAATTGATTTTCAAAAGTAAGCACTATAAATTCACCTACGCTTCCTTAGATAATACTACTGTTTCCGTAACAAGTATCTTGAGCAATGCAACAACCCCTTTGGGATTGTATCACCCAAATTGTGAATCACAGATTTAGTACATCAATTTTTACTCAGATAACCTTAATACTATATTGTTATTTGAAGGAAAATCCTCTTGCAAAATTTCCAAAAGGGGTTCTCATACTTTTAGCGGTGTTACAATTTAACTTATAATTCAATTTCGATTGGCTCATCCAAATAAGTAAGGTTTCATTTGGGACATAAATGGGATGCAAGCATGTATTTAATATAATTATAGGTGACAGTAAAAAGTTCCTTATCTTACATATATTTTACATACTTAATTGGACTGAGAGCACACACAAAAAGTTTGATTTCCAGAAATGATTACATTTATTGAATAAAAATGGACTTACCTTATATGTAACTTTTTTTATTTTTAAAAATCCACATAACTTTTACCAAAAAAAAAGTATACCTACACATAAGATTAATATGAATCTCCAACTTTTACCTTTCATATTTACACCTATCCATCTTTCACCCACCAACGTTTCCATTAAAACATTGTATTAATCAACAATAGACACATATTTTTTGACATAACAACAATTACAAATGTATGAAACACATAATTATTATGTTTATCCTGCTACACATGCATGCAAAATGCATTTATCACTCTTCTTGAGTGTTTAAAATGTACATACGTTTCTTAGACTATAAAATAATTTATCTTAAACGCCTTTCCTTAAATTACTCAGGCCAACTAGTAATTGTTAGTTGCTTCACAATTTCACTTTTTCTTTAAATGAATTTGACTGAATCGTGTACTATAAGTCTATAGCAATTTATTTGTAATAACAAAAGAGTATACAAGGAACATGTAACGGATGATATTATCTTTTGTGTGTTAAGAATTTCAAAATATGTTGTTTTCTTTTTCATACAAAAAGCAATGCATTATTAGAATACTTGAAAATTCTATTAGCCTAAAGTTTATACGGTTCTGGGAATGAAAAAATTATGTGACTGTTTATGTGAGAATAGTGAAAAATGTAAGCTCTTTCATAACTCTAAATACCTGGAGCAATATTGGAATACATTAAATACAAAAGAAAATTGTTGGGCGTAAGTGAGGCAAATATATACCTAACAAACAAAATTAAATGGAGATGGTATAACTCTAAACACAATATATGATAGGGACATTAGGTGGCATACTTTATAAAGCAGTTATCTAAAACTAATGAAGCAGTGAAGATGGCTAGAAGAACAATTTTAAAACTTATAAACACAACATAAATGTTAAACAACTTTAAATACTTTTAAATATTAAGTTTGAACTTTGTATCATTTCTACAACAAAAAATAAAATAATTAGATTAACTCTTTTCAAACATACACAAAAAAAAAGACCCGTGACACTCATAAATAATATATTTTTTAATTAAATATTTTTTTTTTAAAAGTTATTTAAATATGTTGACTCCTTCAAAATACAAAGTTTTATAATTCTTAGCGTTTTACGGTATTATAGCTATGCCACAAAGTTAAACATATTTTTGCCCTTAAAAGCAGACAAAATTTAAGTTCCATTTGCTACTCATGCCTATCGCAATTATTATTTATTAAAAAAACATAATTTCGATGTCATCAATTACTTTGTATATGTTGTAAATAATGGTAACGTTTCTGGATTTACCATTTTTCAGGCCTATCCTTTGCTGATTGGGCTTCAGAAGGCGATCCACATTTATTCTTGTGTGTTGGAAATGTAAAGAGGGAAATCCCGATTCTTTGGAAGTTAAGACGAAGCAATGGAGCTGAAACAAAATTAATGTTTTGTACTTCTGAATCGTGTGATCCAGAAACTGATGGAATACCTTACGAAGCAAACATAACAAGGAATGGTGAAATCTTTCGCAGTTTTTTGTTAATTAAAAATGTGACACTAGATCTACATAAATCACAGTGGATATGTTTTATTGATACTAATAGTAATAGTGGTTCTTCCAGTACCTACACAAATGCTACATACATTCTTTTTGTATTTGGTAAGTTCATTGTTGTATAAAGGATCAAACATATATTTTTTAAGAACTTGGCATTAATATATATAAGAATGAGCTAGGCTTACCGTTAAGAGAAAGAAACGTAAAGATTAAAATACGTTCGGATTTTTAATAATAATCATTGTTATTTTACATCATTTTACAGAAATCGAATAGATTTAAATGCCGAAAAAAAATTATATATCCGCTTTTATTTTAGTAAAAATTAGAGCATTGTTATCATGAATGACAAATACATTTAAGTAACAACTATGGAACTATTTTAAGCATTTTGTCCGAATGTAAAAGTTATGAATTGAAATTAATTTGAAAAAATACGATTTAATTTTAATCGTAATTACATTGTTCGGGAAATAACCAACATCTGTTATTTTTAGTGGGCTTTTTATGCACTGTTAATATTTGGAAAAAAAAAATAATTTGATTCTAAATAAATACGCAAATGACATCATAACGTGATTACATATTTAAGCCGTAGCTCTAAGTTACTTTGATTTAAAAACTGCGTGTGATTGAACTGAAAATGTATTTTCCCCTTCTTAAAAGTAAAATTCAAAAATATAATTGATTACTTTTTTAAATTGCTAAAATTTAATAAAATTAAATACAATTTAGCTTTGTATTTAAATATTTAAAAAATGTTTACTTCTTTTCATTCCAAATGTATATTTTTTAAAACGCATTAAGTTGTAAAAACTTAACCTTTAAATATAATTTTAATAAGAAAATTCCCTTTAAATTAAAAATATACATCGAAACTATATGGCCAAATAAAATTCACTAATTCACTTATTACTCATCCAAATAATAACAACAAATATGAAATGCAAAATATTGTTTTGCGTAAATAAGGGTTTCAATCCAGTGGATCATTTTTATTTATTTTTACGCAACAGACGGAAAAAAATATTTTCTACTTAAAATGTGCTTAAAAAAGTAATTAAAATACATGCACCTTTATTAGTTTGATCGGCATTGCAACACATACCGGGTTTAGCTAGGGCCTTACACAATTAAAACAAAACATACAGTATTAACTTACTCTCTAATACAAATTACAATTTGATATTAATTATCAGCAATGCAAAATTGTTATTTCTTAATAGAAAAAATAACGATCTAAATTGTATTTTATTTTCAATTAATTTTAACATTATTATTTTTTGAAGTATTTTTTTTTTTAAAGGTAAAACCGTTTTAGTACACCAAACTATTTAAAAAATGAATTCTCTTTATTTAAGCTTTGCCAGAGGAAGTTACATGTTACTATCCAATTCTTGTTGGAAAAGATGATATTGAAGTGCAATGTTCTACTGGCAAAATTTCACCTGAGGCAGTATGCGAGTTTTTTTCCAAAACAAATGTAAGTTACAAATGATTTAAGAAAGTATTGCGGTAGATGAACACGTAACGGTTAATCACGCATGGGAGGAAGAGCTACTTAAAAATGACAAACTAGCAAATAAAGTTAAATAATCCAAAAATGATTTAGATTAGCGGTATTACCCCTTTACGTAACCCTAGAAAACAAATATTTCCGATGTTTCAAGAAAACGATTGATTTGATCCATGAAATGTAGCAGTGTAGCAGTGCAAGTGTAGTTTTCTGTTATGTTAGGGATGCTACCCATGTTGCCTCATGCTTCAAAATTTCACGTATTTGTAACTAGATATAAATATTTCATAAAATATAAATACATATTGATTTTGTGATTAATTGCCATGCTTTAATTTTTTTCAATTTGTGACAATGAAAAAACGCCCTGAAGATCAGATTTATAAAATTAGCAAAGTTACAGTTATCAAGCATCAAGGAAAATAATTTACGGCTTAGCGCCACCCTACAATGAGAAATTCTTAAACTACTAAAGGATCGCATTAGGAAGATTGGAACAAACTTATTTAGATAGAAAACTATTTATTGCCATTTTATATATATATATATTGTGTGTGTGTGTGTGTGTCTTTTGCAAATAGATGGAAGTAGCTCAATGCCCGTTTTTGAACGGTTGTGAGTACTAAAATATATGATAATTGATACAACGTGCTTAAGTATTACGATTATATAAGTGTTTAAAATATACATTGTGATAAGAAGCTTTTTCCCAAAATTTATTTTAAAGTAAAACAAAATTTATGAGTAAAATTTATTCGCTAAGTTTTAGAAATAATAAATGCTAAAGGCAATAAATTTTATTGGCTTTATTTCCCAAAAGACATGATGATTGGACCTTTAGAGCAGATGTCCCTAAACTTTTTTATCTCGTAGACGAATTGCCAGTTTTTTCGGTTTTGTGTAGACATCACTGCTTACCTGATATATTTTTTTTTGCAAATTCATTAACATCAAATGTATTTTTGACAGCCGATATAGTTCTACTCTTTTTAAAAGATTTTAATTTATAACAGTTGTGAAGTGTAGTGGGAAAGTTTTTAAAAATATAAACATGTTAAGTTTTATATATTTACTAGCCGATATACCCGAAGTGGCCCTAGATTGAATTAGGACCTGATTCTCGTTGGACCCCGATCCCATTTGGACCTTAAATCCAAATGTGACACTGATCCCGGCGCAGTCCCGTTTTCCCATTTGATCCCGATCTCGATGAATATATTCAAAGTTGGGATCCTGATCCCGTGGGATCCCGTTTTCTGGTTGGATCCTGGTTCCATTGTAGTAAGGATTATAATGAGATTGTGACAGCCTTGGTTTCTAACCTGAATAAAAAAACAATTGTCCCAGTCTACATAAAAATCCCATAGATATAGCTTTTTAAAATTATGGATCTTTCTGGAAAACTCTAGATTGGATATTCTTAGTTTTAAATGCACCTTTGTATCAATACGGACAATGAAGTGTATTTCTACCAGGCTAGGCATATATCCATTACTTCAAATAGAACCTATAGTGAGGTTGAATCCTATTGATATTTATATAGCTTATATTAGAAAAAAATGAAACAAGGCTTCCGGCTGCAGAGGGATGGATATTATGAGTTCAGTACCCTTCTTTATTTAAATATTGATAATTAAGTGTATGTATAATAAGTTTGGTCAAGATCCATCTATTCATGTAGGAGTATTACGCCTATTGATATTTATTTAGCTAACAAAGGAACTGTGCTTCCTTCGGTGTTTCCCCTGCCCAAGCAACCAGATATTTTCTGTGATTTCTTTACAAGCAAAGTAGCTGACATTCGAGCTGAGCTTGATCGTCTTGATGCCCCTCCCCTTGAGTTGCCTCCTTTCCCTTGTCTTACTTCACATTTTAATATTTTTAAACCTGTTTCAGAACTTGAGGTAAAAAATATAATCCTAAAATCTAAACATACGTCATGTTCTTTGGATCCCATCCCAACCCCCCTGTTGGTTGAGTCATTAGATATCTTGCTCCCAACAATAACCCGCATAATAAATGAAAGCTTATATTCTGGCACTGTTCCGCCTCTTTGCAAATCAGCTGTCATCAAACCATTGCTTAAGAAGCCCGGTCTGGATGAAAATAATTTAAAAAACTATAGACCTGTATCTAACTTATCATTTTTATCTAAAGTTATTGAAAAACTAGTCCTAAAACAACTTTTTGCTTACTTAAATGATCACTCTCTTCTCAGTTCTAATCAGTCGGCCTATAGACATTTCCATAGCACGGAGACAGCTCTCTTGAGAGTCAGTAATGACCTCTTGCGCGCAATGGACAGCGGTAATGTCTCCATTTTGATCCTCTTAGACCTCAGTGCGGCCTTTGACACTGTTGACCATGAAATCCTTTTCAAAACCCTTGAAAACTACTTTGGAATTTCTGGTTCGGTTTTGGCTTGGTTTAGGTCCTACCTCTCTGATAGAACGCAAATGGTCTCTGTCGATGGCTGTCTCTCCGGCAGTGCTGATTTGGTGTACGGAGTGCCACAGGGGTCCGTTTTGGGTCCGGTTCTATTCATAATGTATACCAGGCCACTACTCCTCTTGCTCGGGAGGCATGCTGTTGAGAACCAGTCATTTTCAGATGATACGCAGCTATACATGCATACCCATCCATCTCTTGTCGATTCCGCTGTCCAGACTTTGCGGGGGTGCATTGATGATGTCAAGTCTTGGATGACACTCAGCAAGTTGAAGCTTAATGATGACAAAACAGAAGCACTCCTCATTTACAATCACAAATCATCCTCTACCTCAACTCTTCCCACCTCATTTCAAGTAGGTAACTCCGACATACAGTTTACACCCTCTGCTAGGAATCTTGGTTATATTCTTTCTAACAACATGTCTCTCGATAAACATATCTCTCACATTTGTCGTTCGGCATACACCGCCATCCGTCAGATCAGCTCCATCCGCCACTACCTGACAGTTAGCGCAACAAAAACTCTAGTCTGTGCTCTTGTTCTCTCTCGTCTTGACTATTGCAACTCACTTCTGTCAGGTTCACCGAAACATTTTATAGAAAAACTGCAGAAAGTTCAAAACTCTGCTGCTAGGCTTGTTCTTAGGGCAAAAAAACGTGATCACGTCACTCCACTACTCCACTCACTACATTGGCTACCTATACAGGCACGCATTGACTACAAGCTGTCTCTTCTCTGTCACAACTTTTTCTCGGATTCCTGCCCTTCCTATCTAACTGAACTTCTTCTGTCTATTCACCCCTTAGACAACTTCGCTCCTCAGCAGACTCGCGTATTCTGTCCGTTCCCAAGACACGCACTAAATTATATGGTGAACGATCTTTCTCTTTCTGCGCCCCCAAACAATGGAATTCTTTGCCACTACACATCCGCAATATAACAACCACACAGGCCTTCAAAACTGCACTCAAAACACATCTATTTAAACTATACTACTCTGACTGATTCTCCTCCTATAAACCGATAAACGTACATGGGTTTCCTTGTAAAAATGTCTGGTGTGGGTGGATGAATATACCTATGGTGTTGTTTTGCTTATATGTTGTTTTTATTTCATTTATGTATTTTATTTTAATATTATGATTATGCCTCTTTGCTATATTTATGTACAGCGCGGTGAGCCCAGCCCTAGGCCGGGGTACCGCGCTATATAAGACCACTTATTATTATTATTATATAAGGACAAATGAAGCCCCCGGCCCCAGGGCGATGGTTATTATGAGGTCGGTACCTTTCGGTTTTTTCGTATGGATAATCAAGTGTATGTGTGCTAAGTTGGGTCAATATGCATCTATTTTTGTTTCTAATTATTTTTATATAACTATTACAAGGGGAAAAAAAAAACGAATTCGGGGCCTTCAGCCCCCAACCAAATGTTATAAAAATTTCATAATCCCTTAAGAGTTCCTTCTGGATACTGATGGATATATATGCCAAGTTTGGTCAAGATCCATCAATCCATGTAAAAGCCTTTTTGGGACAAACCCACCAACAAATCCATAAACCCACAAACAAATTTTCACTTTTTATATATACTAACCTATATACCCGGCGTGGCCCGGAATTACATTAGGACCCCGATACTGGTGTGACCTCTGATCCCATTGGGACCCCGATTCCATTCTAACACCAATCTCGGCGCAGTCCCGTATCCCGGTGTGATCCCCATCACGGTGGATCCATAAAAGGTCAGGATCCAGATCCCGGTGGGATCCACTTTTCTGGTGGAATCCTGATCCCTTTGGGATAAAGATTATGATGGGATCCCGACCCATTTGGGATCCCATATCAAAAAATTATTCAATGATACTGAGAGAACAGTAAACTCCAGGGCAATTTAGAAATGAACAGAACTAAGTAAAATTTCGATATACCCTTAGATCCCACTATATACTCCTTGGAACAATTTATAACTTTTTGGAACATTCTAGATTAATTTTAATATATCCTCGAAACATTTGTAAAAACTATTTTTCGAATTATTTTCCAAATACGATAACAAATCTTAAACAAAAGCCATAATTATAATCATTTTTGTTTTAAGTTAATCGAGGGGCCCAGGGGCCAAATCCATAACTGTACCGATTTAGTTATGCCTGAGATAGGGGACCCTATAAAAATTAGATTGATAAACAATAAAGTTAAAATGAAAAATTTGCCCCATTAAAATCTACTTAATAATGCCATAGATATAGCTTTTTAAAATTACCGAACTTTCTGGAAAATTCTAAATTGGATATTCTTAGTTTTACATTCACCAATATTTCAATACGGCAATGAAGGTTATTGCTACCACGCTAGGCCTATATCCATCAATTCACATAGAACCTCTGGCGTTATTTAATCCTATTGATATTTATGTAGCATATACAAGAAAGTATGAAACGGGACCCCCAACCCCTGAGGGATGGACATTATGAGTTCACTACCCTTCGTTATTTAAATATGGATAATTAAGTGTATTTTTAATAAGTTTGGTCTGGATCAGGGGTGGCCAGACCTGTGGTAACTGAGAGCCATTTTTAAAATGAAAAAAAAATTGTTGAGACCCGCATTGAAGCTCTATGGGTCACGACCCCACTCGCAATGAAAAAAATTCTTTTGTGATTTATTTTTAAAAATTACTTTTTTTTTTAATTTAATGATTTTAACATTTCAATTGTTTTAACCCTAACCGTATATTGAAGAAATATAGCTTTACAGTTATACAATTAACAAATATTTAAATATATAAAATGTATGAATAGAGACACACTGCATATATACTCATAATTATAGTGAACATTAACGGTTATGATTCTGCTGAGAAGCCTTTGAACTAGCAAGTTTCTTTAAATCTGGTTGGTAGCTAGTAGTTGTGGTGCGAACACGTTCTGTTAGATGCTAGTTACTACTTATTGCTGGATGCTTTGAATTTGTTCATAGTGGGCTTCAAATTGCTAGCTTTGTAATTTGCTAGCGGTGTTTAGCAGATGAGGCAAATTGGCCGACCTCTTTATCGATCAATGCAAAGTCCTCTTCCCATTCTGGTAGAAAACTTCTATTTTCTTCTTTATATTTTCGTTTCCTGCAACTTGTTGCCATATTTGATTGAAACTTTTAAATAATAAGCTACTAACTTTTATACATTATATATTTCAAACTTAAAGTTTTAATTTCATAAATTGTTCGCGAGCCGCAATGTGAACACAGAAGAGCCGCGTGCGGCTCGCGAGCCGTGGTTTGGCCACCGTTGGTCTAGATCCATCTATTCATGTAGGAGTAGTAAGCCTAATTATATTTCTAAGAAAAATTAAACGGGGCCCCCGGCCCCAGGGCGATGGATATTATGAGGTCGGTACCTTATGGTTTTTTAGTATGGATAATCAAGTGTATGTGTGCTAAGTTGGGTCAATAGCCATCAATTCATGTAGGAGTATTTCTTTCTAATTATTTTTACATAGCTCATATATAGGAAAAAATAAATTTGGGGCCCGCGGCTCCCAACCGAATGTTATAAAAAGTTCATAACCCCTTAAGAGTTCCTTTTGGATCATGATAGATATGTGTGACAAGTTTGGTCAAGATCCATCAATCCATGTAAAAGCGTTTGTTGAACAAACAGACAGACAGACAAACAAACTTTCACTTACATATATATATAGAGAGAGTCTATATGATATGATATATGATGTAATTAATTATTTCAAATTAAAACAAATGAAATTACAATTTTACTTTCTGTTACATAAAATAACTTTTATGTATAAATGCTTTTAGTGTGAGGGTTGAACCTGATGCCTTAATAATAAATTTTCAACATTCGGCATCAATTTAGTTATGTTGAATCTTAAATCTCCTCGCTAAAGATATCCAATATGTTTCTTTATTTTGATAGGAATTCGGTAACTACGCTTAAACCCCTTGTTATTGCCAGCCCTTGAAGATGTTTTAAAAACTGTTTAACACAAACCTGCATCTGATGTCATTAAAATAATTCCTTTAAACAACAACACAGTTGAAAGACGTATTGATGCAATGAGTTATGATATTGAAATCTTCTTGTGTAAATATTTGCAATTTCATTCATCAGAAAATATGCCAAATAAGTTGAATGTTAATCTGATTCTTCATCAGGTTTCATGAACATTTCAGTTTTTAAAATTTTAACTTCATATGTCCTTTTAGAATTTATGTAACAAGATATATGTCTTTTTATTATAAGGTGCTATTATGTAAATAAATAGGTACTATCTATGTATGGTGATTATTTCATTTATGTAATGCCAAAATAGAAGTCACGACCTGCTTACATGAGATCCACTATCGTTGACCCCCCTTTTCATTTCACGGACCCCATTTTTTTTTCTTTCTGACGTGGTCCCCTTGCAAGTTGACGTCGTTCACTAAGGGTCGATATAGTCCACTTTGGGAATCACTGCTTTAGAGTAAAATTATAACTTTTATCTCATGTAACTACCTGAAATTTCTTTTATCTCGCAAGAAGAGCCAACCACACAATTTTATTACTATTTACTTTTTATACTTAATCATTGGATTAAGTGAACCTATGAAATAATATTGCTATGTATTCTGTGTGTGTACAACTGGTACTCTGACCCCAATATTTCTACGGCATATTAAAAAAAAACGAGGAATGAATGATAGAGCGCGGAAAGAGCATGATCCATTAGCTTCCATTTTAACGACTTAAAGATAAGTTTCGCCTTCTTAAACTCCACCATAGTTCAAATGGATCTAATTATTGTAAAAATATATACAATTTAAAAAAAAAAAAAGAAAACCATATGACTTGATTTATTTTTTAAATAATGATTAAAAAGTTTAAAATATTATTATTCATGAAAAGTATAAATGATATAATGGTATTAAAGAATCAAAGTTAAACCTGTTACATGCATTAAGCAAGAAAAAAAACGGCATTTCTTTATAGTCTTAGAATTTTTTCAACTTCTTGTTTGAAAATGTTGCTATTTTTAAAAAGAAAAAAATCCTGTATTTTGTTTTCTTTTACAACATGCCAAGTAAAATAAATAATTATAATATCTTCAAAGCAATTAAGAATTAAAAATCTTAGATAAATATGGCAAAACATTATTTGTTAAATAAATAAATGAATTTTCGAATACAACAGAAAAAAAAACAACAACAACATGCACGCTCCACCTGCGTCTGAAAAGCTTTCTCCCAAGTTGGACACACGTTGTTTTGGGCCCTGGTAGTAAAAAGTTGAGTTTGCATTTTCTTGCAATGCGCTTTCTTTTGGCCTGAACGGTATGCTTTATACTCTGTTGACTTTGCTCCGACAGTAAGTCTGACACGCCAGCTTGCACGGTCCATGACAAGTGTCTCCCACGAATCAAGGTCAATATCCATAAAAATAAATGATTTTGTAGACAATTTTAAAGCGTTTTTTTTGCTCACCAACAACGCTTCTTACTGGAGAATTCCTAAACATTAGTAGTTTGAAAGACTGCTGACGTATTTTACATCATTCAGTGATATTTAAACTTGGATGCATTTTTTTAAAAAATGGAAATATAACTATTTTATCAGCTTTACATCATGCGCAAAGAAAATAATGGTGCAAGTTCGAATGCAGTGCAAAAAATAAAATAGTGCGAAAAAATTAAAACGATACAAACCAAAAATACCCCGATGAAAAAAACGTTTTTGGACTTTAGAAATTTTAAAAAGCGTATTTAAAAAAAAAATATATGTACATTTAAATATATATATATATATATATATATTCAACATTGAAGTATAGGAGGAATCATTATGGGGAAAACATTAACTGCATTGGGCTTGTTGTTAGTGAACTCGTGATTACTGAGTCCGGGATTCAGTGAATGTTCGTTATTTTTTTTGTGTTGTTTTTTTAAAGTAATAAATATATATTAACTCATGCCTAAAAACCAAGACGATTTTAAATATTTTATTTGCTTTTTTTCAAGATTTCAGACCCTGTTTATGTAAATAACCAAACAGTAGCCTACGCAAATTGGCCATCAATTACAAATGGATACAACAGAACAGAATGTAACTTGACTTTATCTGGCAATATTCTGGGACCTGGAACTCATAAGTTTTATGTTGTCATGTATCCTAACGACACAAGGAATTTCACAGTAATTAATACAAGAAGATCAAGTAACTATACGGATCCCATTAAAATAAGTAAGTGTTATATAAAATGTTCATAACACAATGAATTGCTTATTTAAATAAAATAATATTTCATTAAATAAGTATTTTGACATTTTAACTTTGTTTTTTATGTTTATAAAAATTATATTTCGAGTTTTCGTGAGTAAACGATCTTAATTAATCATTTATAATAATAAAAAAAGAATAGGCTGAAAGTTGGAAGGACATTATCTCTGACGTTAGAAAGTATTTTAAAGCAAATCTATATAAGCATCATCGACAGACGAAAGGAATATATTTTTGAAAATGTTGCGTATGGAAAATAAAACAAAAAACATCCAAAATAATGTAAAAATGTAAAAAAAAAGGACTATCAAAGACTGGAAATTCCTTCTAAAAGGAACTGTTGATGCAACAACAATAGTCGCATTGTTATCTCTTGCCTCAGGCTTTCCAAACCCCAATACAACCAGTGAAATATCCTCAGCACAGACAGGCAGAGAAACATGGCAAATCCCTCACATAAAATGGAGTCATGATAATGAATACATTGATCATGTGCCTTAATATATAGAAGAAGAAATATTTTTTCTATAAGTCTTAAGATATTAAATGATCATTAAAAAAAATAAAAAATTATGGTGTATTTAACACGAAAGATCACACATTTGCGTCAGGGTGTGGGTGTGGGGAGACGGGAATAAACTAAAGTTTCAAAATGAGAGATATGAGTAAGATTGCACCAAAATTAAAGGGTTTTTCCTTTTGAAAATAGATGGTCAATGTATGTCTCATGTTTATCTTTTTGTATTTTTCAAAAAAGATTTAGGGGAAGTTGAAGTAAGTCGTTTATTCAAATACATGATAACTTCTTATTATGCGATCAATGAAGCATGTATAATTCAGTATAATTAAGAAAAATGACAGACAACTAGATTTCAATTTTCAGAAAATCTTAAAGAAAAATGTCTTTGAAGATTAAAAGTAAAACAGTTACTATGTAAGCAATGGTAATAAGTTTTGTCATTTAAAACATTCTTTACACCAAAAAAATAAATTTCCCCCTGATTTTATTTGTTTGATTATAATAATATAAATGGTTATGTTATAATATGACAATATAGGTATGTATGTTTACAAAATATTACATACACATTATTAAATAACATACAATAAAATTAAATGTAAATTTTGAACCTAGGTTATCCCAACGCTTTGCTACATGATGACTGCAAAGCGACGGACTTCATAAAAGAAAACAATATTGGAAATTGTACATGTTACAATAATAACACATCTTTTTTACCTATACACGTAACGTGGAATGGCAGTGAGAGTGTTGATGGTACTTTAACTTTTAAAGCCCTAAGGCCTCAAAATGGTAAGTATTTAAATGACTTTCTAAACCATTTCATGACATAACCTCATTGGAAATAATCTACAATATATAGAAAGCTATTTTAAAAAAAATAAATTGCGTCCTTATCATTGTGTAATATTTCATGAAAAGGACCAGTAGAGTAGTTAAAAGGGTGTTCGGTTTGCGGACCGCACCGGGTGACACCATCTCAGGAGGTCGACAAATTGAAACATTGCATATTTACATATCAAAAACTGCTTGGTCTAACCTAGTTTTATAAAAGGAAAATCGATCAAGCGTTAATCGCACAAATTAAATAGAAAGCGATTTTTAATGGATGTTTTGGTCATTTCCTTTAACTTGTTTGGACAACACTCTTTTTCCGAAAATGATTCTTTTATTACATATTTTGGTACTTTTGAGATACTACTTTTCCTTCTTTGCTTCATACATTTGTCGATGAATCCTTTAATCGAACACACTGGAATGTTGGGGAAAAGACAGACGACATCTCATCATGCTGTTGTTAAAACAGTAAAAGATCAGTTTGATGAGGGTGTGGCGGGAATTGAAGATATGTGTGATTCTCTTGAAAATTTGGATGCCAGATGTATAGTACAAGGTCTTTTCATGCTGACATTTATCGGATACCTTTACCTTTGGACTGATGTACTTTTGGAAGTTAACCTTACACATCAGAATCTGCAGATTAAGAGCTTTATTTTTTTTTACAAAGTGGTGACCAACCTAGAGATCTTAAGATTGTCCTGCGCAAGAGGTCCTGTCACTTGATGGAACATGCTATTGAAAAGGAACTTTTAAATGGATGTATAAATAATTTTATTCGAGAGAAGATTAAGGCTGAAGAATAGAATGACAGGAGACAAACTAGTAGATGATAGACTCTCTGTCAGAAAAAAAACCAATAGTGAGATAAAGGAGTGTATTGATCACTTTCATTTTAAGCTCCAGGTCAGATCATCAGCAATGAACGAAGTAGCAGATATGATTTAGGATGTTCAACCCAAGATTCCACTATCAGCATGTGAAGAAATGCCAATGTCTTAGCATACAATTAAAGTGGCTGATATTGAATTTCACAAAGTCCAGGACTGGTCAGTCTTTGATGTTTTATTTTTAAATGCATAGCTAAATAGGACTTATTTGAATCTCTTCCAATACTCTCGCTAAGACTTCAAAAGATCCATACGACCTGTGTGTCTGTGAAATCATGTGACCGATGCTTTTCGAACTAATTACGATCCACCATGGGACAGTCAATGATTTTTTTATCTGGCTCTACTACCAATTGAAAGTGATACGGTGAAGTATATTGAATTTGATCAAGTGATTGACGGTTTTGAAGCTTTAAAGGCCAGCAAAGGAAATTTTAAAAAAAAAGTTAAATTTAAGGTAAAAATAACCATAACTTTACATTGTTACAGCTCTTAAATAAACTTACCACTTGACCTTCATTTAATTTTATTTTGGTCTTGTCATTCTTATGCCGTGGACTTATTTTAACAAGAATAAATCCATCATTAAAGTAAGGGAGAGGGGGATTACATCTTTAGTTTATCACACAGGGTAACACCACCAATAGCTACGCAACTGAAAAGGTCAGTTGTCAATTTTATACCCTCCCCCAACTCACACATACAAACATACACACGCACATACAGTATAGTTTAATTTTATATTTTTTTGAGCCAACAAATATTTGAAATTTAAAAAAAAAAAAAATATTTTCGACTGAATATAATTTTTCAAATATGAAGTTCCATTGAGAGAAACGATTGCATTGCTATTAATATATTTTTTTTGCTTTCCTTTTAAATTGTCACATCATCAGCCTCTTTAATGTTTATTTTAAAAATACACTTCATATTTTAACATTAATTTATAGTCATGCTAACTATGAAAAAATCTTTATTTTTTTCCAAGGTTATACAATGAAATTCCAATGCTCTGTTACCAGCCTAAATTGGACACATCAAATAATCTATGAACCGAAAGTTGCATGTACGTATATTTTATCATATTTTATGCAATATTAATAGTTAAAATAAATACATTTCATATCTTCATTAAAATGTATAAATATAATTTTTTTCACTGATATATGAGCCCAATCAAAACCATGAAGAGAAACTTCAACCTTTCCTTTAACATTTATAAATAAATTAAGGGCTCTGGTGTTAAAAATGGTGAATTTTTTTTGAGACGCCCGTTCAAAATGATGCCAAAGTTATCACTGAAAAGGGAGAAAAAATTGGGGGGGGGGCAGGACACATTTAAAATTAGTGTCATTAAATTGTTCAAAAATTGAAAGGGATTTAAACCTTCATATTTGTAACATGATCTCCCAGACTCCCCACCTTAAAACAAATGGTCTAGCATATTTTAAATGCATTATCTAAAGCAGGCCCTTATCAAATGATTTGCATAAATATTCAATGTAACTTTTTGAAGCCAACTAATTAATATAGGTTACACATATCGGAAATATAAGCATTTTATTTTATTTGATTTTAAAAAAAAATTTAGACCACCATGTTACTTTTAAGAAAATAGAAAACAACGATTACAAAACCAATGTTTGTGTCTATCAGGATCGTTATGACGGAGTTGGATTTTTAGGCATTTGCTCTTTTAGGAAACTCAAACAAGGAACCTATTAAATGAAACTTGCTTTTAGGGCTTTGCAAAATCATCTGACACTTAATTTTGGTTAAACAGTTTCACCACTCTTTTTTTTTTGGGTTGGTGCAATTCTACAAAATTTAGCCCCGATTCCCACATTTTAAACATTCCAGTTTTAATTTAAATTTAGGGATATCCTCCGTTCGTACTTTACAATAAATCACTAAGACGCGATCTGCTCCTAATGTCATGCTCGTATGTTCAGTCAATTCGTTGTGTATCAGTTTCTGATAATTTTTCCTCGACAATCTCTTAAATGGAGTCCTCATTAATGGTTAGTCTAGTTGACGGGCTGCTGGTATCACAATAATTTTTTAGTTTCCCATGATAACTGGCATCATGCAAATCGCTCAAAATTAATTTCATTGGACATTTTGATGGTTAAATTGAAAAACTATCTTTATGTTAATCGTTTCGAAAAATGTTTGATGTCCCTATATTTTTAAAGGGTATACAAGCTTATGAAACAGGCAAATCCAGTTTTATTGCTAAATAAAAATAATACCAGTAAATAAATAATATATTTGGTAAATTTATCAATCTCTTTTTCTGATTGCATATAAATCATTTATCTTTTTTAGCCACCAATGTATCCAATAATCTTTTCATTATTTCATCCATTATCTTTCAAATGTATTTCTAATAAAATACATTCTCAAACTCTACTTTGGTACCGTGATTCCGAATAAATTTACTTTTGTATATTTTATACTTTTTCAGATCCTCCTCAAAACTTCAGTATCACATTGCATCAATCCAACATTGATAAATGTGATGCTAATAACGCCAACATTTCTGGAAACTGTCTAGTTAGTGACATGTATCCCATGTCTAAAGTTTATGTCAGCATAAACAATTCGGTAATCAACCTAACAGCTACAGGAAAAGGCAGTGTATATAGTTTCAGCAATGTAATGAATGAGACTGGTATCTTCAATATCACATGTCATTATAACAACACAGTCTATTTAGGATATGAAAGCGAGAATGTAGTCATTCAAGGTAAAATAAATAAATTGTTAGTTACATTTAAGTATTTAAATTAATACTTTTAATCAATACTTGTTTTATCGTAGTGTTTTAGTTATCAATGTACTTGTAGTAAAAATATAAATAGATACTACCTACATACGCACAACATTAATATAAAACTATGTAAAAATTTATATTTTTAAAACATATCTACTATGCACGCATATTTATTTATTACATCTAATTATCAATTGATAAAAAATAATTAATTCCAACAAAGAAGTATAATACACGTTTTGATGTAAATCTATCGGTACGTTACGTTATTTAAATGCTTTTACGATGTATCTACGACGATTTCTTCTTCATATAGTTTTGAGTTGGTTAAATAGTTTTTTACAAAATTAATAATTATAAAGTACTTACTTATCTCTCTTTTAGAGAATAAATTCCTACCCGTTTCAATGACACAATACACTTCCAGAAAAGGAAAATGTCATAATAGTAGACAGCATTACAATGCTACTTTGTGCAGTCGCAGTAATTATATTTTGGAACAGTTCTGCAACATTTTGTTTTGAAACACTGTGTGTCTGCTTGGCATGAATGATTAAAAATAATACTCATCCATGAAAAAGTTTTCCTCCGTCGACTGTCTCATCAAGAGGTCTAACATATTTGGAAAATATAGGTGGTTTTAGCTACGCACCGTTACAAAAGTAGGCACTCTTTCAAGATGCAGAAAGTGTTTGTACTTTGCTTTTGGCACACATTGTATAAATATAAATATATATTCAGAAATTGTTCATGCGGTAAATAAAGAGGATTAATCTGATTCAATATATTTTTAGAACCAAATGGTTAATTTTATATTGACAGAAGTGATAGCTAATTTAAATAAAGTAACACTAAAACATTCTGAGTATATATATAAGCATAGAAAGATAAAGAAGGCGACAGAGTGTATGTGTGTGTGAGTGAGAGAGAGAGAACTAGAAAGAGAGAGACAGATAGAAAGACAGAACTAGAGTATATAGTGCATCATAAGTAAATATTTTTGTTAAATTTTAACTGTAAGTTCATATCATCAGCGGTGTTAAACCCTAGTTCTGATATATGATGCTTTACTACGCTGGAAGACGTAAACGCTCGTTTAATAGTTTATTTGTTGAAAACTTGGTACATTTTGTCTGTCCACCCGCAAGACTTAGCAAATCACAAGTAGGAGTGCCTCTTCATTCACCTATTCTATGACAGTACAACACGAGAAAAGTTGGACACTTTGAACAGACGCACGTGTAAACACTTATATTGTGTCACCTTTAATGTAAAAAGACGATGAATACATATCCTTGTGAATCTCTTAAATTAACAGGTCCACCAGAAATTCCGAAAATTACAAGTAATTCAAATAGAGACATTAAAACTCCATCTACGACAACCCTTAGAGTCTTAAAAGGTGATACAATTATGTGTCAATCAAGAGGTGGATACCCGTCATCAAAAAACTTATCTTTAAATTGTGGAAATGAGACTTATTTTGAAACAAGTAAGTACACACGCAATGGATAAAAATGGTTAAGAAAAATGAATAAAATATCCATAGCTATACAAATAAAAATAAAACCATAATTAAAAAATATACTTTCCATAGAATTGTTACAGTCATATGACAAAAAAACACACGGCGTGCACATGAACTCAATGTTCTTTGCAAATTGCATATGCGCGCACGCATCGGTATCAATAATTTCATTCCACTTGTCAAGATCACGATCGATGTTTTTATTTGTCACACAATTCTTATTTGCAGCAGTGCAAACGTATACGTGTATCCTTGTATCCGACACTGTATTTTTCCAACACGTACGACATTATTTTTTTCAAGGGTGCCACAAGCCTTTACACGTTTTTGTTTAGCTTTCAGCTGTGTCTGTCTTGTTCGAATATTGCATCACATTTTGCTATCTCCAATTGAGCTGGAAATGTTTACACTTACACGTCCCCGATGATATTGTGAATTTGTGTGATTATTTTAATAAACATTCACATAATCCCCAAAACAGCGTTTACAAATAAAGACAGGCTCAAAGGAAAAAAAAAACTGCCACATGTGTTTGCTTTTTTAAGGACAGAAAACCTTAAATACATTTTTAAAAATCCATTAAAATACGTTAAACATTTCAGACAAATTTAAGGATAATGTTTTTATGTATTGGAATGCTTGTTTACGACTATTAAATTTCAAATCTACTTAGTGATCTTAACAATTTATTTATATAAATTAACGCATTTATATTACTTACTCACCATCTTTATATATATTATATATATATATATATATATAATATATATTTATATATATTTATATCCCAAACATAATTCACTTGGTAAGTATTTAACTTACCTACGTCACTGTGTACATAACAGCATGTCTATTTAAGTTCAGTAGCATCGATAAAAAAACAAAAAAAACAAAAAAAAACAACAACAAACTATTACTGTATTAATAAATGTGATTTTAAAAAACACAACATAATAGTTCAGCCTCTGAACATAAGATGCATTTTAATAAGATCAGTATGTTAACTCTTTCTTCAAAATCTATGGTGTTAATTTATATTGACGTAACTTAACTTGATACATTCATTAAAACTATATTGTCTTTTTTCTTTCTTTTGTTTCAATCGTTTCAACAGCCGAACAAAATGTGAATTTGACATTAAATGTAACACATAATGTAATTTGTACGTGCATTGTCTGGCATGAATCAAGATGCTATCAAAATACAACAACAGTTCACCTTATCAGTAAGTGTATTCGTATGATTTTGAGAAATAATAATTTATTAACATGCACTTTAAAAAGCACGTTTCCTATTTACTGCAATATTGTTTTAATAGTAAAAAATAGATACTGAAATGGGTCATTTTTGTTTTTCGATAAATGACATGTCTGAATGTTGTTTGTATGTTGAAAGGGATTGTAAATCATTGCAATTTTGACCAAGTTGAAGTAACATTGCACCTTAGTAATTACTTAAGACATGTTTTTTCCCTATAATAGACTAATGATCCATATCCTCTAAACCTACAAAAAATATATACAGTTTCAGATTTAGATAGCTTATCACTCGAAGTTACAGCTCCAGATGACGATTTTGCATCAATTTACATAGGAATTGGTGTAGCTCTGGGGATTGTACTGGTTTTCCTGGTACTTATTTTAAGTATATTACGTAAGTAATTTGTTCATATGCTGCAATTTTTAGATTTTACCTATTAAACTTTTTAAATTTTACAGCCATTGATGTAGCTTTACTTCGGTGATGTTTCTTTGTATATCGTCGCTTTAAAATTGCTTTTAGGCCTTAAATTGATTTGTTCTTATTTGATGATATTTGTTTAACTTTGTGTCTTAGTTTAATGATTTAATGCAGTTGACACTTTAATCCAGTGAAATCTCTAATATTTCATTGAATGTTAACCTAGTTCAATTATTCTGCACAGTAACTAACAAGACGTCGATATTTACTCAAACGTTTCTAATAATTTTTCTGACTCTCACTGCTAATCTCTCTACTGTCCATGTTTGTCTATAAATGGCACTTTATTGCCCTCCGATGTATTCTGTCTGTTTTCTGAGTTTTATTGTAACCGTAAATAGTTGTTCTCGTTATAAGTTATCTAATTTTTTAGTAGCTGCTCTATACTTTCTCTCTCAGGAAAATAAATGTGCTTCATCTGTGCTACAAGTTAGTTGGTCGCCCTGGACAACTTTCCCCTCCCTATTATCTAATTTAGCATCTCACTTTATATTGCTCTAAAAAGTGATGGAAATCATCTCAATCTGCATACTATGTTTTTTAATGTAAACAATATAATTTCCCTACTTATCTCTTAAAAAGATTAAGCCACAATAGTCAAAGACATTTTTATATTGGTCAAGTTCAACCACTGCTGTAGCCTTACATAGTACAGTTGGATGCAGTAAATTGAAATGAAAATAAATAAAAATATTAATATGAATAAAATAAGAGATTAAACATATAATTAAAACTTCAATATATTTATACTATTTTAAAAGATTTTTTTTTAAAACGATCTATTGTTTGTAATTTTAGGTATTCGTCAGTTTAAAGGGACTGCGTGGTAAGAATAACTAAATTTCGAATAAGTTTGTTAAAATATCTTTAGAGGCCTAAAATACGGAAGACAATTCACATGCATGAACTAGTAAAGTTGTAATCGTTTATTTTTAATTTGACAAGGTCCTTTGCTTAAAAATGAATATTTATTATACGTTTGAAAAGCAATCAATAAATAAATATGTAATATATATCATGTCTCTAAATGAACAATAAGGAGAATTTATTACTTATAAAACATATTTATTTTTAAGGAATTATGAAGTAATCCACTTTCTTTATCTTATATTTTGAATACTTACTTTTTTTCTTCTAATTTAATTATTTTCAGTGGCAAATTTGAGAAGTTGGGTAAGTTAATATTTGTCCTAAATTGCGTCTTTAAAAATCTTAATTAGTCCAAAAGCATTTCTATTTAGACAAAAGAAAAGAAGTGGCTAACAACGAAAAAATATGTGTTGTATGTTTAAAATCTGACTATTAATTAAGTATGTAAACATATTCTATTGACCAATGTAAAATTAAAATTACGAATCAGAGTTAGTCAATATTTTTTTTTATTTGTTAAGTTATTCAGTAACTAGCTAGAATAAATGCCGCATTCGTCTGTATTTACTCTTACGGGAAGTCAAGTTTTCACACTCCAAACACTTTAATTGAACAGCCTTTTCTCCAGTTCCAGACACTTCACAATCTCATCTCCAATAATAAGTATAATTTAATTAGGTTTGTAATGACGTTCGTTGTTTAATATGTTTTTTTGTTGACATAATAGTAATTAAAAATAAATGTATCACTTACATTAAAAAAAAAATAGAAGCGTACACTTATAATTAAGCTTCGCTTCTTCAATTTGGCAAAGTCTGACACGTTCAAAGCCACACATATAAATACATAATTTTAAATGTTACAGATACACCAAATTAGTTTAAGTACACATAGTTAACTTAAATAAAACACACACTTCTTATTATTCAACATGCATTTTTTTTAGTCTGTACATTTAGTTTTTTCTCTAATCTTCTAAAACTGATTTCGTTTGAACTTGATTATAATCATCAACGCAGAGAACTGCTTAAATATATGTGCCTGCTGTAGAATTCACTCAGTAATTCAATCTTTAATTAATTTTACCTCGTTTATATTTGATAGTTTTGGTAAACTCTCATTTGAAATTCCCATTAATTACATTGTATACAACTTGTCAGCCTTTTCCTTACAAACTATTTCTTTTTATAATTCACGTACATTACTTTTTATAAAAAAATGTTGTTTTTTTTGTTGTTTTTTTAACTTTTTAAACTTAAAGTCTTTATTCATTAAAAAAACAAAAACATTTTTATTCGCAGTTAACAATACAGAAATATATCTTATCAAAGACGGTAAGCGAGAAGCAAAATATTACGATCATTTTTGTTTTAAAAAGTGAAATTTTGAATTCTTCAGCCCTGAGCCCTAAGGCGTCTTCTGTTTTAATTTGTTGTAATATACTATACTATAATAAATAATTATTATATTAAAAATTGCTATTTATTACTGAAACCTTTACTGTACTTATAAAATTATGTCCCGTTTTGTTCACTGTTTTTGGTTTCTGACACGAAGTAAGTTAAGGGAAAAACACCGACAATTTTAGATTATAACAGAGTAACTTTGTTTAATATTTTTATTTTTTCTTTGAACCTCAGATTATTTATCAAAACCGCCAACAGAATACACTAATGTCGTCACGACTATGGCTTCGGCAGCGGAAGTTCCAAAAAACTTCAAACCTTACAGTTGAGGGTTTAAAAAGAACATATTACTGAAATATATTTGTTTGTCTCACTCACGTGATACACTTGAATAAGTATTCAAGATAGAAGTCAAAGAGTACCAAAATATTGTGAAACTATTTTAATTATATAAATATATCTAGTTAAACACAAGTGTTCTCATTGTTTTTGAAACATCGTTTGATTAAATTAGCAGACTGTTGTGAGCGAGAGTTGTTGTGAATTTTGGGTAGGGGGAGTCGTTAATCGTGGGAGTGTTTTGTGAGTTGTGGTCGTGGGGTCAGAGCGTGAAAGTTAGTCAGTGGTGTGGAGCGGTTGCGTAGGCTGAGTTGTTGTGTGGTATTATAAAAGGGATGTGTGTTAGCTAGAGGTCAGTCAGAGTCAGTGAGAGACAGTCAGAGAGCAAGAAAATTGTTGGTAGTCAGAGGATTGTCAGTTAAGAGTTAGAGTGAAGTGTATCCTGTTGTATAAAGAACCTAATAAATATTCAATACATATATTGTTACAATGGACCTTTGCGTTTTATGTGAGAGAGTCATACACCCTAGACAAACAAGAGAGAGCCGTAACACGTCAAGCATAACGAAGGTCGTAACACAGAAGAGTGCAAAATTCTCAAATATATTTATTTTCCCTAAGTGTTTTATTGGGGACATCACAAAATCTTTACTATTGCAATTTTATTATCATCAATATCTCTCATTTTAAATGTCTTACCAAAATTTAAAATGATTAATTTAATAGATATTTACTTATTACCGATCTCATTTCCTCTAATTAAAAACTATTTTTTTTCCTTTAGAAAAAAAAAATACATTTCAAGATACAATCTCCCTTTTAATCCCGCTAAACTGCAGCAACGTTTTTTACTTAATCTTTGTCTCTTTCGGTGTTTCTTTCAGAGAATTTCCTCCGTCGGTGACGGCACTTACAGATATCCGGCTGGACATTGCCATTGGTCAGAGGCGGAGCTAAGAGTACATATAGGGCATATGTCTGTGGGGTCCAGATTAGCGGGGGTTGGGCAGGTCTCCAAAATAGGATTTGATGTTATTTAAAGGATTAAACTAATGTATTTCACATTTGAAGGTGGTGCGGTAAAAGGATTTTTCCCATGGCCCCAATCACCAAGCTACGCCTCTGAAAGTGGATTAGAAAGGGGTCGATCTAATTCTCAGCATATTTGTTATTTTCTTTACATGGATTGGTGAAATTTTCGGATAATTTTTTTCCCCAAAATGTTTCCATTACAAAATATCACTACTAACATCATGTCATATAAAGCAAAACAAAAGAAATTTTTAAAAATGAATTATAATATTTAACTTTTTTAATGAATTTCAAAATTCTACTAATGTCAACAAGGAAAAAAACACTTTTTTATAGAAATGTTTACATTTTAATGGGTTTTCAAATCTATTCATTTTTATAAATCGCAAAGTAACGAAAAATTTAGGTTAAGAGGATTATTAATAATTTGCTCAATGAAATATTGTTTAGATTTGTGTTTTGTATATTTTACTTGTGAGCGTATTTGCTATGTTGTTTGTACCGTTGACGAATGTGGGTTTTTGAGATGATGTTGCTAGTTCTTATTGTTTTGATAGTTGGTGAGTTGCAGAGATATAGTGACATGAAGAAGGAAAGCTGTGCAGTATGTTATTGAATAAAGAACCAGATAAAATTATGATCTTTATATGCTTCTTATTAGCCCTAGACTAAATATAGCTATTGTTCTAGCTGTAAATGGTAAATTTCGTAACAAACGTCTGCGGTGTTTACTAAAGATATATGTCTATTAATGTGAGATTTTTTGTGAGATAAATCAAATAACGATTTTGTTATATTACCTTTGTTTGAAATTTGTAATAGGATTTTCAAGCTATCATAAATGTTATCATATAAATTACAAATAACATTTTCTATAAACCTTAACACATATATGAAGTTAAAAAAAAATATATTAAAAAATATACCAATACTAGCGAGTACCTGGCATGCGTTGCAATGCCACGCAAAGAAAGAAAGTGTTTTGCTGTTAATTATATTTCTTTAAGAGCTTTTATACTCCAATTTTTTTATTTTTTTTCCATTTGGTATATACACGAATAAGCAGAAGATTTTCCGACGCGAGAGCAGGCCACATACATCTGTCCATGGGAGAAGCATGGGTTTTCAAAATTTAGTCCGCAAGTTTGTAGCGATTGTGCTTGTGCTTTGTAAATAGTCAGTGCAGACGTGTGTCGCATCGCAAACTGTAGGCGTTTGAATTCAAATGGCATATCTGTTGGAATCATTGGGGTGAAGGGCAACAGTACATAACCTAGTTTAAATTTTTATTTTAAAATAGTAACTTCAATGGAAACAATTTCGGAAAATTCATTTGAACAAATGTAACTAATTCTTCAATATGAAAGTGCGTTTTTCGTTGCAAATCACAATAAAAAAACTTGTTTGCAGATTGATTCCGAGAGGTCATTCCCAACTCACGAATCATCAATCGATATGGCACTGACTTTCTGATTCGATTCCTCATCTGTCTGTGGCTTTCTCAATTTAATGTTAAAATGATATCCATCTTCTCCTTGCCAAAATAAAATAGGATATTGCAATCTATCGTATGAGCGATGAGTTTCTGAGACTCGCTGAACATCACCACTTCTGCGATGAACAATTATATCACATGAGTTAAATTCTTTGCCAACTATAACGATCGCCACTTCATCAATTGTTGGTGCATTGTATTGTCTTTCGTTTTGGCTGACAGGAGTTTTGTCTGCTCTAACCATGACTTTGTAGTCATCAATCGGCATCTTGTCAAGTGCAATTCTGAACATTTGAATTAATTCGTTGTGTTGCAAAAATAAAGTTTGCAATGCATCGACGATTTCTCGTTTAGTGCCCGTATTGATATGACAACGTTGATCGATTTGTTCATCAGTATTCCCAATGAAATAAATTTGAAGACATTTGTAATCTGTGTTTGGCATTGGCATCAGAGATCCTGCACGACAGTAAATTTGGCCTTGCACTTTATTTTTTGTTGGCATGGTATTCTCGAGCATGATATTTGTTATACCGAACGATGCCATTTGGAAACATGAATTGCACTTACTTATGTTTGCCAAGAAATATTTCGATTTGCTTGTTTCACGTGACACCAACGTTGATAATGGTTCCGGTGGTGAATGTAGTTATGGCAATTTCACTTCCCCACACGCGCAGCAAATTCCCGGTGTTTCATTTTTAAATTTGAGGGCACTCCAATCCACGCAAAATTGATATATTTTTCCAATAACCACACTTGAATTAAGACTGTAATCATAATTAGCATAGTAATTGAATGCACTAAGATTTAATTCAGCGTGCAGTGTTTTTCTGGATGGAGCAGTGCGTACTCTATCGGAATCCAGTCTTGTTTCTCGCTGCTCGAATGATTCAGACAAACGGGTTTAAGCATTGCTTACTCGGCCGGTTTTGATTCTTGGTTTCCTTTGTTCGACTGTTTCAGGTGAATGGTTTTGAGCACTGCATACTAGATTGAATTCTAGTCTTGCTTCCGTTGCTCAACTGTTTCAGACGAACGGTATTGAGCAGTGCGTACTCGAGTGGATTCTTGGTTTCCGTTGCTAAACTGTTTCGAAAGATCGGTATTACTTTTCCTTTCGTGTTTGAGGTTTATATAGACTAAAAACTTTTTTTTTGGGTGGCATAATTGATTTGACAGCGAAATTATTGCTTTGTGAATCCTGTTATTTGCAATGGTATTTTACAATTAACACAACTTGTTAGGTTACAAACACAATGAAATATCGATGTTTGTATTTGATTCAATCACTTTACAATATTCCTAACGTTAATAATTTTGACATGTGAGGATCTCCCATCTTTTTACATGAACACCTCGCACAATTAGTACGTTCATTATTGGCAGGAGATTTCCAGTTGTATAGTTTCTCATTAATTTATAATTCTTAAATTCCAGGGGCCAAAAAAACGAAAAACGGAGTATTTAAAATGGTTGTAATAATTTAAGAAACCTTTGCGGGCGTGCGCATAACATCTCTCTAAAATTTTATTGCATTCTAATAATGTAGAGGAGCGCATACGGAAATTATTTTTTTATAAAGCTATTAAGTTTAATGGGGAAAAAAACGAATTTGGGGCCAATTGCTAAAAAAAAGGAATGTTTTAGAAGGGTTAAGATGGCTTAGGAAAATGCTCTTGCTTATGGACAACAAATCACCCCAGTTTTATTGCAATCGCTTGAATGATGTAGGAGCACATACGGTTTGAAATTATATTTATATAGCTCATTTTGTAAAAAAACAAACAAACATAGGACCCCTGGCTTAACACTGAATATTTTAAAACGGTTGTAGTAATTTAAGAACCTTTGTGTGCGATAGAAAAACATCTAACTAAATTTTTTATCGCATTCTGAAAAATGGCATAGGAGCGCATACGGATATTATTTTTTACAAAGCTCATATAAGAAAAAATATGGAGTTGGGTCAATGGCCGAAAAGGAAATATTTTAAGTGTTGTAATGAATGAGTAAAAATGGCATGCTTATGGATCACAACTCATCAACGTTTTGTCGCAATCGCGTGAATAGTGCAGGAGCCTAACCCGTTTTGAAAATATATTATTATAGCTCAAATCGGAATATTTTAAAGAGGTTGTGAAAATTTAAAAACCTTTGCCGCCGTGCTCCAATCATCTCACCAAAGTTTTATTGCAATCGCATAAATGGCGCAGGTGCGCATATGGAAATTATTTTTTATAGGCTCATTTGAAAAAAATACGAATTAAGGGCCAACGGCCAATAACGGAATATTTTAAAAGTGTTTAAATAACACACTAAAATGCTCAGACGCATGGACAACAACACACCAAGTTTTGTAGCAATTGCATGAATGGCGTAGGAGCGCATACGGTTTGAAAATATATTTATATAGCTCATATAAGAAAAAACGAACATGGGGCCCCTAGCTCAAAAATAAATAATTTAAATCGATTGTAATAATTTATAAACTTTTATGGGCATGCTTGCAACATTTCACCAAAGTTTTATCGGAATGGGATAAATGGCGTATGAGCGCATGTGGAAAATATTTTTTACAAAGCTCACAGAGGAAAAAAAAAACGAATTAAGGGCCAACGGCTAGAAATGGAACATTTTATAAGGGTTGTGATGACTCAGTTAAATGGCCGGCTATGTGGACCACAATTCACCAAGTTTTGTCGCAATCGCATGAATGGTGTAGGAGCGCATACGAGACATACAAAGATACAGACATTCATTTATAGATAAATAGACTAGCGAGTACCCGGCATTCCATGCAATGCCAATCAAACAAAGAAATTAGTTGTATTTTAATTATGTTTCTTAAAGAGCTTTAAAATACACAATGTTTTGATTTTTTTCCGGGTAGTGCATACACGAATCAATCAGAAGGTTTTCTAAAGCGAGAGCAGGGGACATACAGCTGTCCATGGGAGAAGCATGGGTTTTCCAAATTTAGTCCGCAAACTTGTAGCTATTGTCCCTGAGCGTTCTAGATAGTCATTGCAAACGCTTGTCACACCGGAAACTGCAGACAATTAAAATCCAATGGAATATCTGTCGGCATCATTGGGATGCGTGGCGACAGTATATTTTCTCCTCAAAGATGTTCCATTAAAAAAGTAGTTTCGATGGTATTTTTCATCATATTTTTGCCTGAAACTTGTTACCGTTGTAAAGTGGTGGTTGATTTATGTTTCGTTAAAGAATAATATACACCCCAATTTTCAGTGTTAAAACGTGCGATGAAATATTCGCAAATCAAGTGATTGGATCATTGAAAACTTTGACTTAATTCAAAACAATATCGATGGACTTATACGTTGTCCTTTTTTTTGTCTGGGATTTCATTTTGAATGCTTAAAATGATGGCATTGACATAGTTGTTTTTGCTGTTAATATAGCAAGTGCACTGAGCCACTGAGGATTTTTGTAATATTGTACGATATTTGGAAAAAAAAATTGAATCAATTCGTCAATGTTGGCTGTAATTTTACAGAAGCTTGTTGTCTATGTGATAAATTTTTTGGAATCATCATCGACATGCCATTTTCCCATTCCCAATGTCAAACAATCGTTTTCCAAAACGTTTAGCGGATGCGTTATTGTGTAGTTGTACACGCATATTGGTCTTCAAAGTCGATTTTTGTACATGTCGCCATAATATTGATGATTTGAGACATGCATTTAATTCATCAGCAGCTGTTGAGGCCACCATCCAAAAGAGTTGCTGCAATTCCAGATGATGCGATAGCCAGTGCAATATTTTTTTGTAATCGTATTGTCACCAAAATAAGTGAAATTAGGAATTTTTTTCCTGTGCCTCCCGGCGCATCAAGAAAATATAGTCTACCGCTTTGTCTTGTAATTGTATGCATAAGACTGTCATACACTATGAGTTTTTTCTGGAGACAATTTCGGAAGTTTCATTTGAACAAATGTACCTAATTCTTCAATGTCAAAGTGCGCTTCACGTTGAAAATCACTATTGAAAACTTTGTTTGCAGATCGATTAGCAGAAGTCATTCCAAACTCTACCAGTGCTTTGCTAGAGATTGCCAAACATATGTCCTCAATCGAAACCAACACCTCGTTATACACGTTTGGTGCAAATTTAATGTCCTGATTTTGATTCGTTTCACGCAAATGATGTATGATGTCTTCACTCCTGTCGTCTTTGTATTTCTCCCAAAGATCTTTTGGATTGGATTAAAAGCAAGTTGTCAATATGATTTCAAACAAAGTGCGTATTTACTGTGGTTGAGCAATATTCGATGCATCAGAGAGCGAAGTATCCCAATGAGCATTTCAATTAATTACGTTTTATCACAATCGGATGAATGGTTTAGAAATGCAAACTATATAATTATATAATTAATAAAAGGGTGGAAAACGAATTTTGGGCCCCCGGCCAAACACAGGAATTGTTGTATTACTTCAGAAACCTACTTAGTATTTCACGCACACAATTTAATCTCACTATTTGTAATTGATTAAAAAGCTATCCATCAATGAATTAGCTCAGTTTTATCGCAATCGCTTCAATGGTGTATGAGCGCATACAGTTTAAAATTATATGTATAAAGCTCATATTAGAAAAATACAAACATAGGGCCCTCTGGCTCAAAACTAAATACTTTAAAACGGTTTTAATAATTTAAGAACCTTTGTGGGCGATAGAACAACATCTCACTAAAGTTTTATCGCATTATGAAAAATGGTATAGGAGCGCTTACGGAAATTATTTTTTACAAAGCTCATATAAGTAAAAATATTAATTTGGGTCAAACGGCTGAAAACTGAATATTTTAAAAGTGTTGTAATGAATGAGTAAAATGTGCAGGCTTATTGATTACAACTCACCAAAGATTTGTAGCAATCGCAATAATGGTGTAGGAGCGCATGCGTTGTGAAAATATATTTATATAGTTCAGATAAGAAAAACTAACATAGGGCCCCTGGCTCAAAACGGAATATTTTTAAAAAGTTCTAATCATTCAAAAACCTTTGCGGTGGTGCTGGCGGCAACATCTCACAAATTTTAAAGGTAATGGGATAAATGGCTTAGGAGCGCATTGAAAATTATTTTTTACAAAGCTCATATGAGAAAAAGTACGAATTTAGGGCCAGCGGCCGAACACGGAATATTTTAAAAGTGTTTAAATAATACAGTCAAATACTGAACCTATGGAAAACAACTTCCCAACATTTTGTTGCAATCGCATGAATGGTGTAGGAGCGCATATGGTTTGAAAATATATTTATATAGCTCACATAAGGAAAATAAAACATAGAGACCCTGGCTCAAATTTGTAGTAATTTAGAAACCTTTACGGACATGCTTGCAACATTTTCCCATAGTTTTATCTGAATCGGAAAAATGGCGTAGTAGAACATATGGAAATTATTTTTTACAATGCTCATATGAGAAGAAAACGTATAAAGGGCCAATGGCTAAAAACAGAACTTTGTAAATGATTTGTAATCACTCAATTAAATAGCCTGTTAAGTGGAAAACAAATGTCTAAAGTTTTATTGCAATCGCATGAATGGCGTATGAGCGCATAGGAGACATACAAAGATACAGACATTCATTTATACATATATAGATTATTGATCAGCAAAAAGTTTGGCGGCTTCTGCTTGTAAGCTGAGGTCTACATTTGGCACATTAGATATTTCTGACCTAAATCTTTTAGCCTCTACCAAGATTAGACGTGTTCTTCTTCTTCTTTATTTTAAGGGCCCACGATCAATGAATTGATAATTCTGGCTCCTATATTTCAGAGGGGTTTGCGATGTTACTGTCCATGGGTTTCAATGGGATACTTCACTGGTTGCAAGAGTAACTCAGCAGTGATGTTATGAACTGGGGGTTGGAATACAGGAGGCAATAGACACAAATGTGTCTAGTGTAGCTGCCTCAACTGTTGCTTTTGGAAGCTTGTTCCAGTCCCCTATTGTCTTCGGCAGGAATGAGGAGCTTCTGTACTTTGTTCTTGTTTTTACCAGCCGGAACTGTTTGTCGTGGCTTCGTCGCAGTCTAGGGGGAAGATGAACGAGTTTCTGTTTGATTCCGGAGCAGTGCACCAGCCCATTTGTTATCTTGTACAACACGGTGAGCCTGGATAGTCGTCGTCGTTCTTCCAATGTCGACCAGCCCAGTGTTTCCAGCATGCTGCCAACACTCGAGGTGCTTCTGTAGCGGTTCATGACAAAGCGCGCTGCCCGTCGCTGGACCGCCTCCAACCTATCGATGCTTTTCTGCTTTTCTGACTTAAATTTAAATAACCAAATTTATTGAGTGTTTCCGTAGTTCAAAGTTTCTCGGTATAGTAATCGGTTCAAGGCTATTCTTTTTAAAATGTTATAAAAATAACGAATTTGTCCTTTTCCCATGATATATATATATATATATATATATATATATATATATAAATATGTATGTGCCTGAAATTAAAACAACCCTCTCTGTCTCTCTTCCTTTCTCACCCTCTCACTCTCTCGCTCTCTCTCCCTCTTTCCTTATCTCTCTTTCACTTGCTAAATCTTACAAGCTTCAACACGGCTACAGCTTTATGAATCAAGGAGGCTCCATGAACATTTATATCTACCTGTGTTTACTTTGAAGCAGGCGTTTGATAATCTTATATCCTACCAAATCCATCTATCTTCTCAGCTCTCAAAAAAAAAATTCATGTCTAGCTAGTTTTTCAAACCATATTTTACATCGTTCAATATGTTATAACAGCCTCATTTACTTTATGTAATGGCTCAAACTTTTATGTATATGACGTTTAGTTCATTTTTTTGGTTCCTATTATATTCGTTTTGAATTAAAACCCATTCTTATATGATATTAAGCTATGTATTTTATATGTGTAGTTATACTTTTATTAAACAGTAAACTATATAAAATAACTTTTTTTTTATCCACTCCTAACTTTTCTAACATTATATAGCATTTCCATATACCAATCAACCAATATGATATACAATTTCTAGCAACTTTCCTCCCCCTTAAGCACATACATAAAAGATGGTCAAAATAGACAATTTGTTTGTCATTTTTTTTTTACTTTTACTGTGAACCAAATTTTTATTATTCATACATGCTTAAAGGGCTCCGGAAGAACTGTATATAGATTAGAACTAGTAGTGTACATTGAAACAAGACGATTAAATCTCATTTCTAGCAAAAAAGCCAGAAGCTATTTCTTTTTTAAAATGTGCTAATTATTTTAAGCTAACAAAAAATCAAATTTAAAAAAATTTCCAGCTATATTGAAAATTTGAAGGAAAAAAACAAAATTTTTTTTTTTTAAATTACGAAAAATTGTCGACCAAAAAAACAGTAAAATAATTGTTATGAGACATTGTTCTCTGTCACTCTCTCCTCCACCCAAACTAACAAAATATAATTAAATGATAAAATACCCTAATCACATTGTACCATTGTGTGTGAACTGTCGCTAAGAAGCTTAATGTGCGCCATATGAAATTAATAAATGTCGTTTCATGAGACTTGTGTTTTTTATTTTGTACTTATATTGGGTATCCGCACTATGGCAAAAGTGTATCACTGGTAGCAAATATATCATATATGAAATGTTACAAGTATTGATTTTATTTGTTTAAGCAAGGGATATACTTCACATATAGACGTTGAATAAGAACGGTATCAAAATATATAATGTTAGTTTAACATTTTTACATATTAGTCCATAACTGTTACGTTTATGTCTTTGAACGTTTGTAAAAAAAACTATTGAAAATAACGTGTTAATAAGAACAATTTTTTTTTAAAAATGTATTTTGGTATATGTTGAAATCATAAGCTTGTATTCGCTTTTCATATTTTGTGATAACTTTTAAACAATCATATTTAGCTTTAGATAAGTGCACATGTATATTTATTCGCCACATTAATATTTAAAGAACAGCACTTTAAATTTGATTATTTTTAAAAAATAAATAATTGTTTTAATATTATTACCCCATCACAATTGGATATTCTGTGACATATATATATAGTTAAAATATAAGCGTTTGATTTTGTTTCTTTAAAAATTGTATTTCCTTAAAGATTGACGATTTACAGGTTTTAAAATTAAGAAACATATAAATTTAAAAAAAACCAGTTATAATTTTTTCAAAATAATCTAAATAATTATGTTTAGTTCAATTCAGTTGCTTTATACAATTAAAGGTAAATAAATATTTCACTTCTTTGCCAAATCGATTCTCAAACGTATTAGCACACTAAAGTCTATATACAATAAGTTCTTAAATTACTTTTCGTACATCAAAAATTTGAATAATTTCTATTATGTCAGCATTGTAGCATCTTTGCTTACAATATTATTGCACATTTTTATTGATAGCTGTAATGTCGTACAAAATATTAGTCTTCAAACTTTGTAAGAAAAAGTCCTAATCCTGTCACGAATTTCGGGTAAAATCTAAAAACGTATTGTCCCTTTAGTGAACAGATTGAGATAATGAATTTATCTATATGGAAAAAGAATGAAAGCAGTTCATCGTTTGTTAGGCTATATTCTTTTCTTTATTGTAACCTTTTGGTTAAATTATTCAGTTATCCAAGAAAATGCAATATGAATACAAATAATCTAAATTAGATTGGAAAATTGGTTCTTTACTAAATATATAAAATATTTTTTTAAACGTTTATCAATGAATATACCTTGTATAGATTGAATGGGGATATTTATGAACAAATAATGTATTCTTGCAAATAAAATAATTTGCTAAATTTACAAACAAAATCTCCTAAATGCGTTTTCGTAGACAAAAATATTTAGAAAATGTTTTGTGTTTCGTTTGTGTTTTCTGTTGCTTAATGTTGTTTAATCCCTAAAATCTAATTATTTATTTAAAAAAAAAAAAACATAATAAATAATTAAAATTCGTTGCCAGCTCACCAGGTGGATTTGGCTGGTTAAAAATATTTTTTCCCCATAGATCTTCTGATTTTTGTGGGGACAATGCCAGTTGTTAGCAACATACGTTTCTAAAGGGCTGCAGATAGGTCATATATCCCCGGGGTGCAGACTAGCAGGGGTAACAAAATGGACTTTGGTGGTATTAAAGTATTTAAAATAATACGTTTCAGAGTTAAGGGGGCTTAAAATGGAATCTTGACCACTGATGCTAAAAATTTTAGAACCCGCCCTTGTCACTGGCATAGGTTGTTAACTCAATTGTCATTCTTTATATGTATGTGTGGGATTTTAAGACAAATGTAGAATTTGCATCGCGAACGGAAGAAGGACAAAAAGATTTAGCAACAATGTTGGCAGTAATACTAGTACGCACTATCTATCGTCACCAAAATTATAGAAATTTTCATAAGGATATAGGAAGGAAATCGAGGCCGCAGATAAATCTTGCTTTTAGTTTTATATAAATGTAAGCAATGCAAAGATCATAAAGGCAAACTCAGCCAAACAAAAATGTATGTCGCTTGCAGGAGCTGCACTGAAAGAAGTGGATGACTTCCCATACTTAGACGCCATCATTGACATAAATAATTGATTCGAAGTGGATTTCAGGGCAACAATTGGAATGGAAGGATCAACATTGGTGCTAGTAAAGAAGATATGCTCGTTAAGGGCGCTGACCATTTCAAACCAAAGTCAGACATTTTAACACAAATGTCAAAACAGCCCTACACTATCGAGCCGGAAATTTGAGAACAAAAGCGAGTTTAAGAAAAATTACAGACCCGTATAAACACTTAGAACGATCTTGAACATCAAATAGCCATATATCATTAACAAAATAGATTTACTAGAAAGGACATGCCAGCAGTCGTTTAGTAAAGACATAAATAGGACAAGATAGAGGTAGATAGGGCACATTCTACGCCAACCCCCAAATAACAACACCAGACAATCTCTATCATGAAATCCACCGGGGAAAAAAGGAGGCCTTAAAATACATTGAAACGTGAGTTAGAGCAGACACACGAAGTATGGGATAAACCTGGACGCATCTGGAAAGGAAATAACAGGACCAAGAAGAATGGAACATTCTTGTAGACGCATATGTCCCAGACGGATAAAATTAGTTAGTAATTAAGTAAAATAAATATTGAGAGAGCACTGGGTGGCCTTCTTCCCAGAGGATTTTGTATTGTTTCTAAAATACCAAAAATGCATTTTGAAGTATAATTAAACATAATGTTTCTGATAGACTTTTTGCTCAGGGTAAAGAAATACTTTTAAGGGTCTAGGGAGAGATGTTGCCACTGCCATACATAAACTGAATTCATTTAGATGTGGCGCGCCCCATGGTAATCATTTGTGACAAACTTATATTCAAATTCATAATGTAACAATGATTAGTGTAATGGAATGGGGGGCCTAAAATGAGGGCGCCGATGACAGTCGCAAAATTAAAAAAATTTAACCAAGTGACATTTCAAACTTTCTTCCTGAAAACGCCAAAATGAACCATAAAAATGATAAGAGACAACCTTAAGGCCACACCAGGCGGCATATGAACTAAATTCATTAATAGTGTGGCGCTCTTGAGGATATGATGTCCTAGCTTTTTATTACCTCTTAAAATGTATAGTTCCCTGAAAATTGTTGAAAAGCTTTGTAGCATTTTTGTAGTTTCATTTTTCAACTTTCTACACTAACTTGGTAAGATTCAGATTTTAAAAAAAAAAATGTCGGTTTCCCCATAACCAAGGAAACATGGCGTTAGCCCAGCTACATCTACGACTGCAGGGGGCAACGGAAATTTTATTGACTTAAAAAGATGTAATATGGATATTCTCTCAAATATCATATTTTAATGAAATATCGGGGAGGACTAAACCAAAAAGCAGCAAATGGGGCCTCAAAAAGTTGAGCGACGAATGAGTTATGCAAATATTACTTTTTTTAAATTTCTTAAATAGTAATGTGACTTACGTTATTTATTTAAGCCTTTTGTTTGTTAACTACATAGTTAATAAATAAATGTAAAAAAAAAAAAATTAACAAAGGTTTTCCATTCCCCGAAAAAAACAAAACTGCTAATATTATTCTGTATGTTAAACACAAACGGAAAAAAATAGCATTGAATTATAATAATTGCATTTTCTAAATATTTTAATGTGTTCCAGAGTCTAAATAAGTAAATTTTAAGTAGAAAGGTCTATACATTTATATGAGTTATCAAAACTATTAATTTTCATAAATCGCAAATGAATACCATTATAATGTAAAGAAAGTAAGAGTAGTTTACAAACGAACGTAACATATTTTTAAATAGTGGGATTTTATCTGAAGGTAATCGTGAAAAAAATAAAGTAGACACTATATTTTCCAATATTGAGTTGATTAAAATTCTTATTTGTAATTTCAAACAACTATTTATTTTTTCAAATACATTACAAATGTGTCTTAGATATACTTTAAAACACTTTTTAAAAAACCAAACCCACATAATTTATTTTGAATGGAACAGATTAGGAATAATATATTTTTTTTTTATAAAACTAGCACCAACAAATTATGTTTATAAAATTGTCACGATAAATAAAATACTAGTTTATAAGAAATTTTTTTTAAACCTTTCTGATAGATTCTCATCTAGAAAAATTATAATTTTTGTTTAAAAAATTCTTGCAAATAGGTGGGACATAATAAATACAGGCTAAGAATTTTTGTAAAACCTCTATTATTCAGGAATCTTTGTTACAAAAGTAGCACATTTTAAGAAAACATTTTAAGAAAACACTAACGCTTTCGATATAATAATTGATGAAATGTGAACTTTTTTTTATGCGCCCCTCAAATTCTTAATTTAAGAAAAAAATTCTCTATCTTTTAAAATTCCAATGTTGCATAACTCAACTTGGATGGAATCAATTAAATTTTTATGTATGCTATCGCAAAATTTTTAAATACTTATGTCATCATAACACTTACAGCAATAATTAACATCAATCCCTACTTTAAAAGTCATGCTTTTATTATGAACTATAATTTGAAAATAGATTGCACATATTAATAATAACCAAGAAGTATTATTAAAATTGTAGACCTAATTATTGATGTAAAGGTAAATGTATACAGTGCTATTGAAGTCCTTAAACTTGCAATGTAGCAGCAAAATAAATTGATGCAATGTCTGCCTGCCACCTATTCACGCAAAGCAGACAAGTGCAGGGAGCGCCAATTTCTAGGTATGACATTTTGATCCCCAAAACGTTAATAATAATATTTTAAAAATATTACAATCAAGGTAAAAAAGTTTTATGAAATGAGTATTATTATTATGTTGATCGACACGTTAGTGATAGGCTCATTTCTACATTCAACTGAAGAGGAATACGGGTATCAAACAAAGACTACATAAATTATAAAAATGGGCATGCTTTTAAAATGTAAAAATATTATTTTGCAAGAACAAGTCCATAAGAGTAGATGTTTCGCAGTGCGGTCCATTGTGAGAAATTTATTTCTTGCTTTAAATTTATGGCTCATTCTAAAAAGTGCCTAAAATGAGGATACCAAAGAGAAATACAATAATAGAAATACGACACTCCAAACAGTACTAAATACAATTAATGAGATTTTATTTAAGTATTAATAGAATTGCAAGACAACAAAAAGAAATAAAATTACAATCATCAACTTACAGATTGGTATGTCTTGTATCGGTACACAGTTAGTACAATGTGCCACAAAAATAATTTACAATAATGAATGCGAATAAACACATATGAGTACACAAAGAATAATACACGTCTCTTGAAGTTAAAAAAATATCTCTATCTATGCCTATGTCATTTATTGCTCTCCTTGCTTTTATAGTCAATTCTACCTAAAAATCTAAGCGTATTCAGGATTGTACTAGTAACTAAAAAATTCAACAATGTACTATACTTTTTGAACGCCTTCAGGTATACAAGAAACCGTCGATAGATCAAAGAGATTAAACCAAGCCCACAACAAACGTAGCGTCTGATAGGAATCTAATTGGGGGTAAAAAAAAGTTCATGGCACAGGGAAAGTGTCCTACTTAACAGTAGCAAAGGTCGGTAAGTTCTTGACCTTGCGTAATTTTTAAAAAAAATGCCTTGGTTCAAGTTGTGGTGACCTATCTATAGCCCAACAAAACAATAAAATAATAATTTTAACATCGAATACTAGCATTTCTTCTCTGCTCCACACAGGCAATAGTGCCTTGTCCAACCAAGACCTAACCCTTCTGTCAACAGTACACGAAACAAATGTTAGTTTGAAAGACCTTACCAAAATTCGCTGCTGTCGAGTATAAGAGTTCATTAATAATTCTTGCTACTTTATTTTATGTTGGACAACGCGGAGTGTATGTTTATGATATTAATTAGATACTGAACGCCCTCCCATTCACTTGGCGACGTATTTTCATGCTTATTATGATGAATTGTGTAGTCTGTTTTATGACGTGCGTCTTAGTTGTATTGTAGTCTTAAAAAGAACTAAGTGAAAGGAGGTTATGTTTTAGTTTTTCTCTGATAGCAGGATGCGCCATACATGTGTATATGGAATAAACTGTAAATTTAATCAGATATTAAAGCTACTTTTATTGTGATAAAATACTTGAGTTAACCCATTGCTAGTGTGACGTTTTACAATGTATGAAAGAAGTTAATAAATTAACCAATCTAGTATATACAGTAGTTTGACATGGGGGCCTGTACAGGATTGGTCAACCTCGTCACTTTCTTACTTTAAGGTTAAGTAAATGAACTTTATTATTTTTTTAACTTTGTTGAATTCACAATCATCCTCGCATTTTCCTATGTTTCATATTTGGTGCTCTGCCACCACAGTATTTTAAGTTTGTATAATTTACAAACGCTAGTGAATTAATTGGCTACCTACGTCCTGTATCATGCTAGTTACGTCCTGCTATGTACCAGGTTAACTACCCTTTGTTCTGTATCGAGTTAACTACGTTCTGCCCGGTATTGAACTACTAAGGTCGAGTCTAGCTGTATTTAATTGCTTATGTCCTACCCTGTATCAAGTTATCAACGTCCTGTCCATTCACGGTGAAGTACCTACGTTCGTACCCGTATCAGGCTATCTAAGTCATACCTAGTATCAAAATACCAACGTCGTTGCCAGCTCCATCGAAGTACCTACATTCAATTCTGCATAATGTTATCAACATCCTGCCCTGTAAACAGTTACCATTGTCTTGTCCTGAACCAGGGAGGTCACCTTTGATCTTTGCAGTATTAAGTTGATTATGAACTGTCCAATATCGGTGAGTGAATACGTCTTGTTCAGTTGAATAATCCTGTCCTGTATTAATGAGCCACCAACATCATGCCCTTCGCCAAGCTGCCTCGTCGAATCCTGTTTTGAGAGTTACCAAACTGTCGAGTGTCGGCGAGTCACCTACATCCTGTCAAGTGAACTGTCAATGTCACGTGACTTATCCCGGTCACCTAAAACCTATTGACTGTGTCCTGTGATTTGCCATCTGGTAGCATTGGAGTTCGTAGGAGAGCTATTAAAACGTAACTTAAGGACCATTGATATTTAATTAACCATCAGTGCATTATTTATAAATATCATTTAAATTCCGGTATGACATTCCATAACCAAGGCAAGTTATTAGGTTCTCATTGGTTTCAAAACATTTTGTGTGCATAATTCCAATGTATACTATATTTAACCCCCCCCCCCCCCCGGTAGAATGTACCTTTTTTGCCAGCGTTAGTTTATATGGACCGGATTTTGTCCTTTCATAACCAAGGCAAGTTATTTGGTTTTCATTGGTTTCAAAACATTTTGTGTGCATAATTTCAATGTATACTATATTTAACCCCCCCCCCCCCGGTAGAATGTACCTTTTTTGCCAGCGTTAGTTTATATGGACCGGATTTTGTCCTTAAGCTAGAAATATGTTTTAATTTTTTTTCACTAATCCACACCCCTAATTTGTTTTACTATGGCTGCATATGTCGTTGAAAATGGAGTTTAGAAGAGATTAGGCATGTTAGAAGAGATGTTGTGCATTATTTCGTTATACGGGAGAGAAAGTAGAGGAACACATAAATGTAACGTTTGAAGAGCAAGACGTGAAATACTAGAGAAATATCTTAGAGCTAAACATAGAGTGAAAGATCATATAGTTAGACAGAGAGGTTACGAACTTATTGATGGACAGTGAGACCAAGAATATGATAAATGTGACAAGGGAGGTAAATTGAGAAATTTGATTGTCGAAATTAAGTCAGAACGACGGAATTTCATTAAAAAGATAGAGAGAGAGAGAGGGAGAGAGAGAGAGGGAGAGGCATAATGCTACAACAGTGGTGACCATGCAAGTTAGAGAGAATTTAAAAAATGGCATTGCCAGTATTTACTGTTATAATTCCTTTGAACAGTTTAATTGATTGATTATTATGTACCGGTAAGTAAACATAACTTTATTGACGGCTATTGGATATGGACGGTAACGATGGATATACTCTTACCCCGAGTTTGAGTTACTTCGCAACGTCATTTCATGGCTATTAATACGAGGAATAAAATGCTATTATTGCCTCTGCTTATAAGATAGACAAACCAATTTATTTTAATGAATCTGACAGTGAACTGTTAATTGTGCCGTTAGTTGACGTTAAGAGGGTCAGCGTGGACATTGGAACATGTCACCTGTGGCGAAAAGCATATATTTGGATTTATTTCAGAAGGTTGAAGTTGTTGGTTTATCCTTGGGAGTCCCTTGGAAAGAAGAAAGGGGACGCATATTTAATAAGTTAATATTCATAGGGAATTACATTAGGTGGACAAAAGAAGGGGATTATCCCAGCGACACAGATTGTACTGAATTAGTAGTTATGGCAACGGGTTGGTTTTAAAGCGAAGAGAACCCTGATGGTATGCCTGAAGGCATGGTTTTTTGTTGTATCTCATGGTGAGCCATCCTAAGTCCTGGAGCGTGTTACGCACTGCCTTCTGTTGTGAGAAATTAATCTCCTGTTTTAAATTTATGGCTCGTTCAAACAGTGCCTAACAAAGGACAATACCATAGAGAAATACAATAACAAAAATACTTCACCCAAAACAGGACTAATTACAATTAATAATATTTATTTAGGTATTTTTAATTACAAAATAAAAGAAATATAATTACAAATCATCAGCTTACAGAATATGCTAGATCTTGTACAGTACACAGTTAGTACAATGTTTCACTAAATAATGTAAAATGACGAATACGAATAAACACATATAAGTACACAAAGATAATATACATGTCTCGTAAAGTTCAAAATATTTTTCTGAATCTCCCTCAATCTTGGAAAGCCCTTATTTATATAGTGGGTCTACCGACGCGTCCAGAATCATCTTTGACATTGTTTACGTTTCTCGTCAAATCGAGAAAGTTCCACACTATACTAGGAGACACACTAACCATGTTTAATTGGTAGTCGGCAATAAACACGACAGATAGAGGAACTAAGACACGCCCATCTATGAACATAGCGTCTGCTAGGAATGTAATTTGGGGTCAAGCAAATTTCACGCATGGGGAAAAGTGTCCTACATAACAATCTAAATTGTCTGATTTTTTTCAGTTGAGAAGGTGAGTTTAATCCCTTAAGTGGGGGAAGGAGAGAAGTTTAAATAAAATACATTTTGTGATGCATATTAATTATGGGATGTTGTGAGCAGGCAACGGTTGCGGAATTTTTTATTTTTTAAAGTGAGCTTTAATGAAAATAAACTTCTGAATAGTGTGAGCCAAGGTTGCTACAAATTTTAAAGTGTTAAAGAGAGCTGTATTGATGATAATTAACTAGGAATTGTGAGCAAGGGTTGCTCATTTGCATTTTATTTTTAAAAAAAATTGTAATGGATTTGAATCACCAGGAAATGTGATCATGATTTTCTAAAATTTTCATTCTGTTACAAAGAGTTGTAATGTAGATAGATAACTAAATGATATGAGCAAGGTTAGCTCAAATTTTTATTCGCTTGAAGGGAGCTTTAAAGTAGATAAATCACTAGGTAATCTGTTGTCCATATTTTTAGAGCTAGAAGTGCTCTGAAATTAAGCAAAAAACATATTTTGAATAGATTAAAAAGAGTGCAAAAAATAAAGGTGCACTAGTTTATGATTTCGAAGAGAATGTGAGATTTTAAGTCAATTTGTTGGGAGTTTAGGAGGTTGTTTTCATTGTTAAAAAAACAAATCTGTTAAAATAATTGCACGGAATATTTCGATTTGTGTGATCTTTTTACAGATCACACAAATATTATAGAGTAGCATTCTCAACATCTTTGATGAAGTCGTGTTGGAGCAGCCATGATTGTTCTCAGCGGTTTATTACCATTCTTAATCTAAATGCACTGTCAAGAGGTAGATTGCTGGAACTTATCAAAAGCAAATAAGGATCGAGAATTTTACTTTCAATATTTGCTTAACTGGTTTCATAGTCAGTAAGATACTAATTAGAGTAAGTTATGGGCTATACCTTTTTTTTAGTGCAGCCCAACTCTTTTTTTTTTCTAGAATCACACTGCATCGGCACTTCTCTTGTTGGATTGACGAATGTTAATACAGGAGATTTTTAACCATGAACTGAATATCATAGAATGCAATGTACGCGTTTCAGACCATATCCAATCGATTTCCGAGCGAAGTAGCTGGCGAATAGGCGCACTAGATTTAGATAGTCTTAGAAAGATAATGCAACAAAGAAGTCTTAGCTTCTCAACCTTCATTAATATCTTTATTTAATTGATTGCTTTTACTTTTACTTAATATTTTAAAATCCTTGACTTGTGATTCAATGACCCAAGTATGAACTTTTCTTTAATTTAATTTCATCATAAGCATTTTGAAACGTTTTCGGGCAAAGTGACATCTTAATAAAAAACTATTATGTTCTTATAGTTATTATTAGATCCTTTTTTCCCATGTGTCATCAGAACCATTTACTATGATATCATCTGCGACCACTAACATACTAATAAATTCCTCAAAAGAAGAATTATTAAGTTTTTGAAACAGTTGTAGGCCTATAGATTGTCCGATTGGTAGAATATATTCATTTGTATCGTCCGAAAGAAGTTTGAAATGTAGTCAGTAGAATTTATTCAACGCTTTAAGAGCAATATCCATAGCTTATGCGATATACTTTATGTGATAATAATCTGTCACTATTTAACCGCAAAAAAATACATAAAGTTAAAAATGTGTATGAATGTGTTATGTAGCACAACATTTTCCGTTCGTGAACTTTACTTGACGTAAATTAGAATCCTAGCAGACATTAACGTCTGTTGTGGGCGTGGCCTATTCGTTTGATGTATCTTGTTTACAACCGTGTTTACCAATTTAACATGTTAGACTGCCTTCTTGGTATTTTCTCAAATGTGCTCGATAACCCAAGAAATGTAAACAACACGTCATAAGTCTTTCTGGAACGCAGGGCTTACATGACCTATATAAGGGATTTACAGGCACGGACGGAGAGATGGAGATTCAGATAGGCTTTATTAACTTCACGAGACGTGTATATTCTTTGTGTATTTGTGTGCTCATGTGTTTATTCGCATTTCATCATTATTCATTGGCACATTATACTAACTGTGTTAACTATGTATCGGTACAAGATCCACCATACTGTAAGTTGATGATTTGTAATGATATTTCTTTTCTTTTTTTATTACATTATTACTTAATAAATGTTATTAATTGTAACTGGAAACTGTTTTGGGTGTCGTATCTTTAATGTTGTTAACTCTATAGTATCGTCCTTTGTTAGGCACTTTTACAAAGAGCCAACTAAAATTAAAATAGGAGATTTTTCACTAAGAACGATAACATAAAAGGAATAACCATTTTGCTTTTAATAAGTTTCATTATTTGGTTTTGCCAATGTGTCAACAAAATTGTTGTATACCACGATATTGACATGCATAGTTGTCCCTTTTTTTTTTTTTGATATTTACCTCAACGATTACATGTGTAGATCTTTACAATTACCCAGCCCCCGTTGATTGGGAAAATTACTTTACGCACTAATTCGTTTTCCGTAATTTTGTTAATAAAGAAAATTTCTTGAAATTATTTTTGGATGGTTTTAGCTCCCTCCCCATAAATAAGCCTGCATTTTTCACAGCTGAAAAAGAGTGAGTTCTTGATTTCGTATTCACGAGACATATTTACGAAACTAACAAGCCTATCTAGATTTCACAGTTTCGTTTGCGTTTATATATGTTTATATGTCAAATTCGAGGACTATTATTTTTCACTTGATCTGCTGTAAATTAATGTAGTTTTTACTTCAGTATATTTTGCTTTGTAATTTTTATATGAAATTAATAGCATAAATGAATTAAATGTTGTTAAATACTATGCTCTTCTTGTATTTTGTCTTTGTATCCTCGTTTTTAATCCTTTGCTATGTATGGCCTATACAAAAATCTAAATCTTAAAACAGATTATATTTGCACAACCCTCTAACGTGACGTAACAAAGGGGCATGAATATTATCGTGTTGTCACAATTAAAGACATAAAACAAAGGAAAAGGGGAGAAGTTAAAGCTAATAAAACGAAACAATTAATAAGTTTGCATAAAGGGTTCCTTAGTGAATACATCTATACAAGACGAACATTTATTTACACTTTCTTTTTTTTAAAAATATGATCTCACAGATAACGATTTAACACAAAAAAACAACAAATAAACAAACAAAAATATATGATTTTGGGGCGTGATCAGATTAGGCTGTTGATTGTTGGGAAAATAATTTGAATATTGTTTAAAAAATGAAAGAAAACCAGATTTTAAGTTATAAGGTTTTAATTGATCTTAATATATGGTATTGTTTTTTATAAACGTCGAAGAAAAGCAATATATCTAATATACATAAATAGAATACGATTTTTTTTTTTTTAAAGTAAAAACCTTGAAAGGAAAGTTTACAATAAATCAACATGGTGGGAAAGTGGAGAACACAAGTTTACAGCTTATGTAAAGTATGGCAGGCATTCAAAAAACATGAGGAACGCATTTCGTTTAAAGTATGACAAACATAAGTTGCCAGAAATAAACATATTATTTTATTTAGACCCAGTTTGAGAATTCAAAAGGTAAATAAATAATTTGTGAAATTATTACAGTTGTTATGTAGTGGAGTTCAGTCTTTCAAGATGCAAGGACCTCCTCTACAATTTCTCTAATTTTATAATCGCCAGTAAACTGTGCCTATTTTCAGTACGGAAAAATACAAATCTAGATACTTAGATTTTCAAATAATAAGGTCGCATATGTGGTATCTTTGTCAAACATGGAATTGTATCTACTTTAATAATAGGCCCTGTACGACTATACTATCACTCACACAAGTCAATGTAATTCAAAGCGAATCATACGACAACTCAAGAATTATAAAGTATAAGCAGTAAGGGGATGACCGTTCACAAGCTAGTTTTATTTGAAATGTTATACACGTGGATGTATACAAGATATAGCGCACAGAATGATACAAAGTTATGGCGTTGTCTTTGGTAAGGGGTAAAGAATAGAAGCGCAGCTTAAACAGTAGATAATCTAAAAAAAAAAAAATAAAAAAAAAAATTAATGTCTCTTTGAACATCCCAAAATTATTCGAGAAAAATAATGTAAAGAACCGAAATAATATGACCATACTTGAAATTATCAGTTTTTATATAAATTTTATACACGTGGATGTATACAAGATATACCGCACAGAATGATACAAAGTTATGGCGTTGTCTTTGGTAAGGGATAAAAAATAAAAGCGCAGCTTAAACAGTAAATAATCTAAAAAAAAAAAAATAAAAAAAAAAATTAATGTCTCTTTGAACATCCCAAAATTATTCGCGCACAATATTGTAAAGCACCGAAATAATATGACCCTACTTGAAATTATCAGTTTTTATAGAATCCACCTTTTATTTAGTGGTATATTGATAATGTGATAATTTTTTTTTAAAAATATTCTTAGGGAATATAATTAAATTTAGCTAAAATGTATATAATTTATAAATACCTTTTTTTTAAATGAGAAAATTATCAAAGGAATTTAAAATAAGTTTTTAAAACAATCAGATTATTTTAAATATATTTTTTCGAATTGAAAACTTTTAAAGTTAAAATTCGATTTTTCATTAAGAATTATAACATAAATTTAAAATTAAAAATTATAATCAAGAAGACTATTTGTAGAAAGTTTTTCTTCACATTAAAATATTAATACTATGGTTAAAATTTACTCCAAATGCATACAATTAAATGGGATGATTTTATGCGTATCTTTAAATGAAATCGATCGTATGACAAGAAATGTTAATATGACATAGTTACGATGCATTACAAAATAGGTAAACCAAAATTTGTTGAATTGTTGTTTAATATTCTGATTTACATAATTTGTATGACCTTATTTTAAACCATTTTTTTCATTTAAATGTAGAATAATTAAGTAAAACAGAATTCAGACTATCTTTTATACAACCTTAAAAAATCTTGAAATTAAACAAACAGATGGATAATAGATCAATAAGTAGAAGATTAAATAGATAAGCAGACTTATATTTAGATATATATTAAATTATATATTTAATTTATATATATTATAAAAACATTGGATAGATAGATAGATAGATAGATAGATAGATAGATAGATAGATAGATAGATTGATAGATAGATAGATAGATAGATAGATAGATAGATAGATAGATAGATAGATAGATAGATAGATAGATAGATAGATAGATAGATAGATAGATAGATAGATAGATAGATAGATAGATAGATAGATAGATAGATAGATAGATAGATAGATAGATAGATAGATAGATAGATAGATAGATAGATAGATAGATAGATAGATAGATAGATAATAGATAAATGGTGAAACAAAATAAGCTAATCAACATCACTGTTCCGATCCAAGTGCCATTTGAACATTAATGTCATCAATCTCATCGTAGCAATATTTATCTGTTGATACAAAATTTTCTAGTAGATGTAGATAAAGTTCATATATTATTTTATTAAAAATTGAATTTTATATTAAAGAACTCACAGTACAAAGACAAATACTGAATTATTTTTAAGTGCTAAGTTATCCTTATTTTTTTTTTTATAAAGAAGATAATCCGGCAAAGCAAGTGGTCGGCAAACAGCGACTCGCAAACTGCATGCGGCTCTTTAGCAAACTGAGTTCTGCTTGGACAATCGGCCACAAATTAGTTTTGACTCTAATGAGTTTGACAACTGGACTAGGCTGCAACATGTTATTTTTTTTTTTAAAGTCGTATTATTTTTATTTATTTATATATTTTTTTTAAAATAACAAGGTCTAACAGTTCAGCCAAATTTAAATATTTTGGCAAAAGCCTTAAACATAATTTACATTCATATTCCGTTGAACCTGTAAAATATTATTTGAAATTTTAGTTTATTCATTGAAAAATAACAATAATATAATTATTCCTGTTTTATTTTTAAATTGAAATTCCAATAACTTTTTCTCCTTAATCCTGAGTTGTTGTTTTTTCGTTTTTTCGTAAAGTACTTTTTTCTTATTCTCATTATTTTCTTTTCTTCATATTTACTGATTTGTTTCATAGTTGTTATGTAAGTAAAAAAAAACATGTATGAATTTTGTTGTTGTTATGTTGATGACTTTTGCCAAAACGTTTAAATCAGTCTTTTGTATCTATAATTAAGCTTAACAGAAAATTGCTTATTTTAAAATGTTCTTTTTGTCTCATTAACTCACTTAAAATTTATCATAGTTTAAACATTATAAAATACGAAATAAATAAAAAAATATGATGACTTATTACATTAAATGTTATTTCATTTTTACCTAGATCATTGGCAGTCTCGTATTCATGACTGTTGATACCATTTGAAAAATCATTTATGGAATCTTTATTGTCGTACGATTCCGCATTGCCTGTAGTTTCATATCGACTCAACTCGGTATTAACATATTGTGTTGAAGCTAAACAAAGATAAAAACGATTGTAAGAATAATTTAAGCTACAAAGACATGTGATTACAAATTGTTTTATACTGATAAGACAAAGATAATGTCATCATGTGAAGCTGCAATGATACAGTGAAAGAAAGTTTTCGCTAGGCAATTGGGGAGTAAGATGACTTACTGGTGACTGTGAAAAAACGCAAACTACAATGGTACGACCACGTAACAAGGAAACAAGGGCTTGCCAAAGAAATATTACAGGGCACCACAACAGGAGGGAGAATAAGAGCAAAACAAAGAAAAAGATGGGAGGATAACATCAAAGAGTGGACAGGACTAACACTGCGCGATGCAGTGCGTAGTGCTGAAGACAGAGAGGAATGGAGGAGGATGGTTCACATGTCATCTGTGGCGCCCCAACGGTCCAAGGACTAAGGGACATGAGGAGGATGTTGAATGGTAATAAGTAGACGAAATTTTTAATGTAAGAAAACCAACATATTAACTTAAAAATTCTAATAAAATATTTAAACTAAATTTTAAGTGTCATTGTGAATCCATTTTTAATTAATATTAATAATACTTTAACATATGGTCAAAGCATAAATATTTTTATCGTATACAAATATATTAGTTTCAAGTAAAATAGAACACAATGTATTTAAATGTTTTGAAGGATCTAAACATATTTAAATTGGTTCTTTTTTTTTTTCTGGTCATCTTATATATACTAGTAGATATGACCCAAAATTACTTAGGAAAAAAATTGATAGTTATTTGAGATGTAAATGTGATGTCTCAACATCTAAAAATTAAATAAGTATGTGTAAAAAAGAATTTGGGGTTTAATATTTGGTCTCCTCAAGAGTAAAAAAAAAAAAAAGAAAAAAAAAAAAAAAAAAAAAAAAAAAAAAAAAAAAAAAAAAAAAAAAAAAAAAAAAAAAAAAAAAAAAAACAAAAAAAAAAAATAAAAACAAAAATAAAAAAAAAAAAAAAAAAAAAAAAAAAAAAAAAAAAAAGAAAAAAAAAAAAGAAAAAGGAACACCGTAAATTATGACATTATTTTAAACTCCTTTAAAATATACGTATCAAAACAGTTCATTATAATTTCCATATTTTAAAAGAAGTGTCTATGTATTGATTTTAACATTTCTTACATACTTTTAATTTTGTTTTTAGAAATAATAATCTCCTTTTAGATAAAGCCACTCACCCAATTTTGCACATTGGCACTACAAAAGACATATTTAAAAACAAAAAATTATTTTAGTCAAATTTAAAAAAAAGTTGTTATTATATGAGAACAAAAAATATTTTTACAATTTAAAAATGTTTAATATTACATTAATTTTATATTTGTATCTTCAAATTAATGTGTTGGTAATCCTATAAAATTTAAAAAAAAAGAAATGAGCAGAAAAAAGTATGTTCAAACCTGAAAAAAAGTACCCAACAAAACAACGAGCGTGTCTGCAAGAAGTTTGCGTCAGCGAACAAACAGAAAAAAACGTAATTAAATTTAGAAAAAGCACTAAGCTAAGACGTAGTATCCAGCAGGGCAGCAAAATAATTAGCGATACATCATACGGTTAGACTTTATGTAGTCGTCAAGAAACAGGAGATCCTGGCGTGATCCAATGTGTTGAAAAGCAAATGCAGACAACGTATCTTGGAACGAGTAAAGAGCACAGCGACACACACAAAACACTTTTTCTCTATACTGCATGGTTGTATTTCTCCAGACGTCTTGACTAAGTGTATCAAATTAGTAAAGGATCAGAGTGTCTGATAAATCGAGCAACTCTCCTACACTTTAATAAGAAAATAACCACATGCCCGGGCTATAACCCACAGGCCTTCCTATTTGCAATCACTTTCGTTAACCTAAATGTAGCAGGAAGGTAGAATATGTTCTTCGGAAAAAAAGTATCTCGAAAAACATTTAAAAAATAATAATTTATCTATGAACCCAACAAGGCTATAACAAAAAAAAAATTACCACAAAAGACTTTAAACAAATTATGTTTTCACTTTTCCCATGTAGAGAAACATAGACAAAAAGTAAAGCAATAGAGATTACCTTGATTTTGATTAATATGTTGTTCCTCACAAAAAGTTGTCGCGGCAGGTAATACATTTAAATAACTGGCTTGTGTATTTATTGTCTCATATGCGTGCATCTCGGTGTTAACATACTGGGCTGCTGTAAAATATATATATATATGTATATACTAGCTGAAATAAACGTCTTTTTCTGTTATAAATATGTCTAACATATCAACCCAATCCATATAATTTATTAGAGCAGGGGAATCCTCTCAAATACAATTTGGTTATCTTTCCTAAAAAGTTTGTAATAAATATAAATTGCACAAGTTATGACTTAATAGTTGAAATGTTAACATTTTAAAAATTGTATTAAAATCTTATTGTTTTTTATTTGTGGTATTTGAAATTTATAAAGCTTTGAGTAGTGACCTTGACTTGAACTGTATTTTGTTTAAAGTTAGGGAGAGTTTTATAATTTGTGAATCTATTTCTCAATTGCCATCCAATGTTTATGAGCCCCAATTAACCGGGGTGCTAATGCTATCTTTGACTGTGGGCATTAACCTCCAGTCCTCTGACTTTGGATTGACCCGGTACGAATACGAGGCCACTCATCACTCATTATTAAATTCTTATACCAATTTGGTCGGTATTGACATTTGATTTTAATTTTAGGACCCCAGCACCAACATTAATGAATTAGCATATGTCAAATTTTACTTATACTATCGTTTCCTTTTTACAGCTTGAATGCAATCCATCACATATCATTATTTACATTCTAAAAATTGTCATATTTAAGGTCTGTATATAATAATTCAAGATATAATTTAAGATTTTTACCTCAGTTTAGGGCCCAATATTTAAATGCAGTATTTTTTTTAGAGATCTCTTCAGGGGTTGGGTCAGTTACGTATCATTTAATTTATCACTTAATTAGGCCTTATAAAAATCATTTAAATAAATGTTTTGGCGATAAAATGTTATTATAGTTTTAGTCGCACATTTGGAGTGTCCGGTCAACAAATAGCTATTTAATTGTTCATCTTATCGAAACCTACATTGTTGATGAATGTAAAATCAAGTAAGAAGACGTGATTTAAAGTATCACGTAAACAGAGTTTCTTTAAGGCATCTCTCCGAACGTTACCGCCAACCACCCCTCGGGAAACATCAAGTGCCACCCCCCCCCCTCGGGAGCTAAATGGGTAAAAACAATAGAACGATTATATATTTTTTTTAAAATTATATACTATTAAATTTTAATTTGTAAACATTTTTAAAAAGAATAGTACTTTGTGTCTTTTTCCGATTACAATGATTTGAATTTTTTAAGTGTTGGAGGAACGACGAAGACAATCCAAGCTCCCCATAATGTATAAGATAAATAATGGGCTGGTCCACTGCTCCAGCAATAAACAGAAACTCGTCCTTCGCCCCCATAGACAGCGAATGAAGCCATGACAGGCAATTCGGTCTCATACCAGCGAGAAGCCAGTAAAGAAACCGCTCATTCCTTCCAAAGACAATCGGGTACTGGTACACGATTTCAAAAGGAAAAATTGAGGCGGCAACATTTAACACATTTGCGTCTATTGCCTCAGGCCTTTCAACCCCTGTGCATGATACACTCACAAAGTAGCCCTAGCAACCAGTGAAATGTCCTCATCAACACCATGCACAGCAACAATGCAAATTCTCTCTACATGCATAGGAGCCAAAATGATCAATAAATTGATTGTGGGCTTTAATATATAGAAGAAGAAGTATCTTTCCACGCTCGATATACATGATGTTCAGTATATATAAAGCTAATCTTCTTGTTGATGGCTTACAGTATTCGATTATAAATATCATACTGCCTACTTATGATTATAAGCCCAAGTGTTACTTCCTTTTTATCACACATATCGATATTTTTATTTTTATTATTTTTGTTAATAACACTGTATTAAAATACCTTTACATCAAGATCAAGGACACCAATTCAAATACTAGTTCTGGCCTACTATCAAAGATACGCAGTTCCGGTTCACAAGCGCCTGTCTGGTAGCAGTGAAATCCCTCTATAATTTCCCATTTTTGTAATTTTTCTCTCAAGTTTTTTTCTGATAGTTGGATATAGTTGTATCTGACGTGTGGATATAATTTATTTCGAACATATCTATGAATTGCTGGACTTATTATGTGTTTTCCATTCTATATATTTTTAATATAAACAAAACCAGTCAACGCTATTAACAAATACTTCCGGTTCACGAGTCGCTTGACAAGAAGCAGTGAAATATCTCCACATTTTTTCATTTTTGGAATGTTTCTCTTAAATGTGTATTCCTGGATAGTAGGAAATTGTTTATTAGCTAAACTTTTCACTCATACAGTCACCATTGCATCGCGGATAAAGAAATATGACCACATTACCCAGTTCTGCGAGATCTCCATCTGCTGCATAGAATACTTTTCATCGGAAAATTCTAAAGAACTTATTTATAAACACATATCAAGAACCTGCGGTCTTCAACACATTATTTATTGAAGATTCCCAGTGGGAATGGACAGAGAAACTCTAAATTCAAGTATTCGTTAAAATGCACCCCTGCATTTTCAATGTTTTCTACTGTCTTCAGTACCCACAATTTCTATATCAGTCCCTCACTCTAATTATTTTAAAATTTTCCAGATCTGCTTGGCAGAGGCTCCACAGGCCCCCGTCTCCTTTACTCAAAAGCAAACTGCATCCTCAATTTCTGCTCTTCTTCCCTAAAAAATGACAGAACAGCTGTCAATGATCATAATGATTGGTGATTATAGATAGACAACTTAGTGAAGTAGCTAATGTTAGTTTTGATAGATATACAACCTAGTGGATAAGCCACTAATAGTCCTGAAAGATTGACAACCCAGTGGAGTAGATAGTTTTAGTGCTGAAAGGTACTCTAGTGTTATTTCTACCCTAGTTTTGCGAAGACATGTGCCACGCTCTAATTAACGATAAAACTCTGCATTTGATATACAATCATTTTCCTCGATATTAAGAAACTGTGACATATAGGCCGACTACCTAAGCCTACGCACTTGCAGATGAGTAGCTAGAGTGTTTTTGCTCCAGGGGGAGTACATGTAATTTGATTCATTTTCAAGCCCGCCCCCATTCCTCAACTCTGAAAACCATTATGTTGATTCATTAAATACTATCACTCCGTATATCAGCACCCTCGCTAGTATGGTGCATGGGGATATGTGTCTCCCTCATCCCCGTTAGCTACGTCCTTAGCCAATGTCACTGCCTCCCCCCAAAAAAAATAAATAAATAATTACATCTGAAATGCTGGGCGAGGGAATTGTCTAAAAGAATTATTGCACGTAAAGTTTGGCCCATTTCACGTTCTTCTTATTAATATTTAACGTATTCTGTAAAGCTTGCATTCGTTCTATGAAGTTCTGCAGATTTTCGAAAACAAATGGCTCTATGAAAATGTAATTAAATAAATTAAAGTAACGTTTAAATTTGCTAATTGTTTGTGTTACTTTTTAAAAGTGCGGGCCAGTACCGTATCAAAAGTATCCCTTAATATGGGCCCTTTCATAATCCTTTATAATTATTTTCTAGGTAACATTTTAAGTTATAAATTTGTTTTCTTGCACAAGTGTTTAAAGTTATGGTAGTAATTTAAAGCCTTGTGGACCAACCTGAGTTGACAATATTAAAATATCCTATGATACTTTAGTAAACATAGAGACCGACTGTGAAACATTTCAACTATCTATGTCCAATTGTTGTTAATTTTATAATAATTAAAGCAAATAAAACAATTAAGTTTAATGATTTAACTAATTTTAAAAATTTAGATTCCTTGTAACTTTTAAAAGCTATAAATCAGTTGATGGGCCAGGGGAAAGTTCTGGAATACGTCACTGAATTTATTTCTTAAATTGTTCCCATTTAAAATACTTAATGACAACATGACTAACGTTACAAATATGTATTTCAAATAATCATAGCGTTCTAGACAAAATCATTAAGTACACCCATTATCACTCAGGAAATTTAAATCAAAACCATTAGATAAAAATTAATATGCATTTATTTTTTTTTAAATGATTGTGTGGAGTTGGTGTTGATATATGTAAATGTTTTAGTGGTACGTTTAAATTCTTGCCAATTTTATCACTGAAGGATGAAGGCAACCAAGTTTTTTGTTTAAAGTTGTACTGACCTACACTCAAGGAAACAAAAGTTATGATCTTTAGCATGAAAAAGCACAAAGGCTAGGAAGAGACCTAATTACTGCAGAACAGTTAATCCTACGTCGAAACGAGAGGTATAGGCAAAAATGTCATCAAATCCAGTATCTGGCAGGAGAAAGATGTTGAAAATATTATGTTGCTAATCCACTTTGCTAATCCACTTCACAACGAAGATAATGAAACAAGCAATGGCAACAATCAAGGTTATTTCAAAGTTTTAATTTTAAGAGAACAACATGGAGTCCATACACAACATGGAGCACTCGACAAGACTGCATAACAACATGACGTCAATCTATACATATAAAAATGAATGTTTGTATGTAAGTCTGTCTGTATGTCTCGTATGCGCTAATACACCATTCATGCGATTACGAAAAAACTTTAAACAGTAGTTTTCCACATAACCGGCCATTTAACTAAATCATTAAAAACCTTATCAAGTGTTCCGTTCCTAGCCGTTGGCCCTTAATTCGTTTTTTTTCTAATATGAGCTTTGTAAAATATTTTCCACATGCGCTCCTACGCCATTTATCTGATTCATATAACACTTTGGTGGAATGTTGCGAGCATGACTATAAACATTTCTAAATGATTACAATCGTTTTAAAATAATCAGTTTTGAGCCAGGGGCCTCACATTCGTTTTTCCTAAACCAATCATGCGATTGCTACAAAACTAAGTGAGTTGTTGTCCATGCGTCAGTGCATTTTACTGTGTTATTTAAACACTTTAAAAAACATTCTGTTTTCTGCCGTTGGCCCTTAATTCGTATTTTTTCTTATATGAGCTTTGTAAAAAATAATTTTCATATGTGCTCCTACGCCATTTTTCTGATTCCGATAAAGCTTTGGTGAGATGTTGCAAGTATGTCCATAAAGGTTTATAAATTATTACAACCGTTTTAAAATATTCAGTTTTGAGCCAGGGGCCTCATATTCGTTTTTCCTAATGTGAGCTATATAAATATATTTTCAAACCGTATGCGCTCCTACACCAATCATGCAATTGCTACAAAACTTAGTAAGTTGTTGTCTATGCGCCAGTTCATTTTACTGTGTTATTTAAACACTTTTAAAAACATTCTGTTTTCGGCCGTTGGCCCGAATTTCGTATTTTTTCTAATATGAGCTTTGTAAAAAATAATTTTCATATGCGCTCCTACGCCATTTATTCGATTGCAATAAAACTTAAAACTTTGGTGAGATGTTGGAAGCGCGGCCGCAAAGGTTTTTAAATTATTATAAACTTTTCAAAATATTCCAATTTTAGCCAGCGGCCTTATTTACGTTTTTTTCTTATACGAGCTATATAAATATAATTTCAAACCGTATGCGCTCCTGCACCATTCACGCGATTGCGACAAAACTTTGACGAGTTGTTATCTATAAACATAACCATTCATTGACCCAAATTCTTATTTTTTCTTATATGCGCTTTGTAAAAAATAATTTTCTATGCGCTCCTATACCATTTTTCAGAATGCGATAAAAATTTAGTGAGATGTTGTTCTATCGCCCACAAAGGTTCTTAAATTACTACAACCGTTTTAAAATATTCAGTGTTGAGCCAGGGGCCCTATGTTTGTTTCTTACAAAATGAGCTATATAAATATAATTTCAAACCGCATGCGCTCCTACATCATTCAAGCGCTTGCGATAAAACTGAGGTGAGTTGTTGTCCAAGAGCCAGAGCATTTTTCTAAGCCATTATAACTCTACTAAAATATTCCGGTTTTTTTGGCAATCGTCCAAAATTCGTGTTTTTTTCCTTACATAAGGAGCTTTATAAAAAAAATTTTCCGTATGCGCTCCTCTACATTATTACAAATGCGATAAAATTTTAGAGACATGTTGTGCGCGCGCCCGCCGGCAAAGGTTTCTTAAATGATAACAACCATTTTAAAATACTCCGTTTTTAGCCAAGGTTCCTATGTTCGTTTTTTTACTATATAAGCTATACAACTATAATTTTAAGCTATACAACTATAATTTCTAAAAGAGCTAAAATATGAATGGATAACTTTTTAATCAAATACAAATAGTGATATTAAATTGAGTGTGTTACATATTAAGTAGGTTTCTGAAGTAATACAACAATTCTACAATTTTCCATTTGTGGAGGGGGGTCCTAAATTCGTTTTCCACACTTCTATTATCTATATAATTATAGTATGCATTTCTATACCATTCATTCGATTGTGATCAAACTGGGTCAAGTGAAATGCGCACTACCGAAAATGTTTCTAAATTAGAAAAAAAACATTTTACAATATTCCGTTTGGGCCAGTGACCCTAATTTCATATTTTCTTCTAAGAGCTTTGTAACTATAATTTCAAACATAGCTATTGCATGTGTGGAAGTAGCTGAATCCGCCGGCAAATTTTTCAAATTTAGTACATCCATTGTACAATATTCCAATTAGGGCTGGGGACCCTAAATTCAATTTTATTTCTTAAATGAGATCCAACAATATAATTTATAATGAAGATATCAACACTACCACCCTTGAACAAATGACACATTTGTAGTAAAGCAGAGAAAACACGTTTTTACATTTTTAGTGTAGAGAGTATTTTTGTTATGTGTATAAAAATAAGCTTGAATTTTGTGACGCATTTTAGAATCGGAAATGACATCGAAATCACGTTTTTTTTTTCAACTAAGAGTATTTCTTGAATAGAGTCTTATAATTTCGGAGTTGTTTTGTGTTATATAATTCCATTTTACACCAATCGATGGTTTCTCAAGTAATTAAATAACACACTTGACAGCGTAGGTATTGAACTATGGTCATTTTTTACCACTGGAATTTACGATTTATAAATTAATGAGAAACTATACAACTGGAAATCTCCTGCCAACAATGAACGTACCTATTGTGCGAGGTTTTCATGTAAAAAAGTGGGAGATCCTAACGTGTGAGAATTACATTTACCATCAAAACCATTATCATTGTTGGTATCAGGTGACAATAGCCAATCGAAACATTTCTTGGCAAACATACGCAAATGCAATTCATGTTTCCAAATGACATCGTTCGGTGCAACAAATATCGTGCGCGAGAATTACATGCCAACATTTAAAGTAAAGTGAAAGGCTAAATTTACCATCGTGTAGGATCTCTGATGCCAATGCCAAAGACAGATCACAAATGTCTTCAAATGATATCATGGGGAATACTGATGAGCAAATCGATCAGCGTTGTCATATCAATACGGTCACTAAACGAGAAATTGTCGCTGCAATGCAAACGTTATTTTTGCAACACAACGAATTAATTCAAATGTATAGAGTTGCACTTGAAAAGATGCCGACTGATGAATACAAAGTCATAGTTAGAGCAGACCTGTCGGCCAACATGAAAGACAATACAATGCACCAACAATTGATGAAGTGGCGATCATTATAGTTGGCAAAGAATTTAACTCAAGTGATATAATTCTTCATCGCAGAAGTGTTGATGTTCAGCGAGTCTCAGAAACTCATCGCTCATACGTTTGATCGCAATATCCTATTTTATTTTGGCAAGGAGAAGATGGATATCATTTTGACATCAAATTGAGAAATTCGAATAAGAAAGACAGTGCCATGAAATACTATTCATATTTTTTCAAATGAATCTTCCGAAATTGGTTCCATTGAAGTTACTATTTTAAATGGAAAATTTAAACTAGGTGATGTACTTTTGCCATTCACCCCAATGATTCCAACAGATATGCCATTTGAATTCAAACGCCTACAGTTTCCGATGCGACACGCGTCTACAATGACTATCTACAAAGCACAGGGACAATCGCTACAAGTTTGCGGACTAAATTTGGAAAACCCATGCTTCGCCCATGGACAGATGTATGTGGCCTGCTCTCGCGTCGGAAAATCTTCTGATTTATTCGTGTATATACCAGATGGAAAAACAAGAAAAACTTTGAGTATTTAAAAGCTCTTGAAGAAACATAACATGCAAACACTTTCTTTCCTTGAGTGGCATTGCAACGCATGCCGGGTACTCGCTAGTACACAATAAAAATTTGGTGTGCAAAACAATGCGCAACATTCAGTATTTTGTCAATTTTCAACACTCCTTCTCAAAATACTAAATAAAGCTAATTCATTGGTTCCACTCCAATCATGTCTCATCATATTCCAATCCATACTTCTGTGAGTATCCTTGCGCAACCAACCTAGCTTTAGTCTATGTCTCGCAATTTGTCTCTAAGCGTTCACTTTGATCATAAACACTCATTTGCTTCCAACAGCTTTTCTTCCTTCTGACAGTTCTACTATGTCCCAGACTTCATTTTCTTGAACTCGCCATGGCCTGTCTCGCTGTACTGGGTTTTTCCAGATCCAGAGTCAAGTTTAACAATTCACCATATCGATTTGGTGGGCTTTTAACTCTCGCCGATGGTTTAACTCTCGCCGATTGTCTGACATCTAGCTCCTCATCTGGTTCATCAACATCTTCATCATCAGGATCCTCAACACGATTCACTTCTTCATCGACGTCATTATCAATGAATACCCGAAATACAGGTGTTGATTCCTGAGACATTTCAGTCTACTTCTCAAGACCGAACGTGTGCTCTACTTCTTCATCGGCGTCAATGAATTCCAGAAATATAGGTGTTGATTCCTGAGACATTTCAGCCTCCTTCTCAAAAACGAACTTGTTTTCATTAAACAGAACGTCTCTGCTGTAAATCAGCCTATTAGTTTTCAAATTGTATAGGCGATAACCCTTGACAACGATACCGTAACCCAGAAAAACGCATTTCTGTGTTTTTGCATCGAACTTCTGTTTTTCATCTTTAAGAATGTGTGCATACGCAACACATTCAAACACTTTCAGGTGATCGACACTGGGTTTCGTACCAGTAAACACCTCAAATGGTGTAGTACCTTGGAGAACTTTAACAGGACGTCGATTCTGCAGATATACAGCTGTTGCCACTGCTTCTGCCCAGAATTTTCGTGGGAGCTGTGCCTCAGCCAGCATGGAACGTGCTGCTTCCAAAATAGTCCTGTTTTTCACTCTGCTACTTCATTCTGTTCTGGTGCTTCGGAACAGTCAGTTCATGACGGATCTCCTCTTTCTTTAAATAACATTCAAATTCATTTGAAGTAAACTCTCCACCGTTATCGGTGCGTAGGGCCTTAAGATATTTTCCAGTTGACATCTCAACCATTGCTTTCCATTCAAAGAAACACTTAAAACATCATCCTTGTGCTTAAGGATATAAACACAAGTGTATCGACTAAATCGTCAATAAAAGTACGGAAATATTGAGCTCCACCAAGTGATTGTGTGCTGACTTTCCCGCAGACATCACTGTGAACCAGGTCAAGTATCCCATTTCTTACCCTTCCACTTGACGGAAACTTGGTCCTGTGATGTTTGCCCTTTGCACATGGTTCCCTATTTGACCGCACATCATACTCAATACCATCCAGTAGATTTCCCACAGCCAACTTCTTGAGATTTTCAAAACCTAGGTGTCCATAGCGTCTATGCCACAGTTTTCACTTGTTTCTTTACCTCCGTTTGCTGTATTACATTGATTTTCATTGGCATAATGACACAAATGGTACAAACCACGTGACCGCACTCCCTTTGCCAGAAGTTTACCGTTATTATCATTTATTTCACAACCTTTGATATTGAAATAAACTTTCTTTCCAGCCTAAATTGCGTGGTCAACACTGAACAGATTACACTTGAGTTCAGGCGCATAAAGCACATCATGCAACGTGCATTCTTGGTGCTTATAACCAGGCAACTTCATCCTTAGTTTGACAACACCACAGGCATGTGCCTTCAGATTCCGTCCATCTCGAAGTCCTATATTCAGAGGCTCTTCCAAGTTTGTCAACTGGACAAATTCCGATCTTCTGCAACACATATGACTTGTTGCTCCAGAATCAATAATCTATGTCACGACACCATTGCCTGTAGCCTCATTAACAGTCCAACACTTTCATTACTTGAGCATCTCTTAGCCTTAATCTCAGTGTGATTTGTCTTTGGGTTAGGACGGCCGCCGGCGGAGACCCTGTTCGAGCAGACTCGTTGGGGGCTGTCCAGACAAAAAGAAATCGCCGATGGGCCGCTACGCGGCCCGATCCCGAGTTGGGGAGGGGTGTTTTGGGGAGGGCATGAAGAGCGCAAGCTCGACGGCCCGCTGACGCTATTTCTTAATTTAACATATTTAGATAGATAGATAGATAGATAGATAGATAGATAGATAGATAGATAGATAGATAGATAGATAGATAGATAGATAGATAGGTAGATAGATAGATATATAGATAGATAGATAGATAGATATCTATCTCTTTATCTCTTTATCTATCTATTGATAGATATATTCAGCCCTGTCTATTGGAGTTCCTCAAGAATCGGTCCTTGGTCCGGTCCTTTTCATCCTCTACACTAAACCTCTATCATCTCTCATTAGCCACCACTCAGTTTCCAGTCAATCCTTTGCTGATGACACTCAAATCAGTGACTCTTGCTTTCCTGATCAACTTTATGCCACAATTCTTCGCATACAGGAGTGCGTGGACGATGTAAAGCGTTGGATGACTTGCAACAAACTGAAGCTAAATGATGATAAAACGGAAATCCTTCTCATCCACTCTCAAAACAAACCTCTCCCTCCATTCGCTCCTTCTTCTATATCTATTGGCAACTCTGACATCACACTCTCTCCCTCTGCCAGAAACCTTGGAGTCACGCTTACGGACACCCTCTCCATGGACAAACATGTCACGAATATATGCAGATCAGCATATAACGAAATTAGAAAAATCAGCACCATTAGACACCTCCTCTCCTTTGATGCCACAAAAACTCTCGTCTCTTCACTCATTCTTTCAAAATTTGACTACTGTAACATTCTTCTCTCAGGCATTCCTCAACACCACATAGAAAAACTTCAGAAGGCACAGAACTCAGCATGCAGACTCATTTTTAAATCAAAGAAACATGACCACATTCAACCACACATGCGGCAACTCCACTGGCTTCCAATATCCTCTCGCATCAAATACAAGTCTGCCAATCTTTGCTTCAACTCGTTCATTGACCCTCACTTTCCTGTCTATCTCTCTGAACTGTTGCTTCTTTACATCCCCACAAGGCAAATACGTTCTTCCATTGACAGTAGAACCCTCTCAATCCCAAGAACTAAAACTAAGACCATCGGTGAACGCTCCTTCTTCTTCCATTGGCCCACGTTCTGGAACCAGCTCCCCTTCCATATCCGTCATAGTGAAACCTCGTCCATTTTCAAAAAGTCCCTTAAAACTCATCTGTTTAGGTCCGCATATGACCTGTGATGCACCCTCTTTGCCCTACCTAATTTTCTTTTTCGGTTTAATCCTGAAGTGTCAAAGTGTCCTCTTTTTATAGCCATTTTCATTGTTTCTATAGAATAGTAGTTACTATCCTATTGTCTCATTTGTATTTACTTAGTTTACATGTTTTAATAATTGTAAAGCGCTTAGAGCTTTATGATAAGCGCTATATAAAAATGCCTAAATAAATAAATAAATAGATAGATAGATAGATAGATAGATAGATAGATAGCTAGATAGATAAATAGATAGATAGATAGATAGATAGATAGATAGATAGATAGATAGATAGATAGATAGATAGATAGATAGATAGATAGATAGATAGATAGATATAGAGAGATAGAGAGTTAGAGTGTTAGAGAGATAGAGAGATAGATGATAGAGAGATAGAGAGATAGAGACATTGAGAGATAGAGAGATAGATAGTTAGATAGATAGATAAATAGATAGATAGATAGATAGATAGATAGATAGATAGATAGATAGATAGATAGATAGATAGATAGATAGATAGATAGATAGATAGATAGATAGATAGATAGATAGATAGATAG
>CAXITT010001064.1:63985-74314 GCA_964033795.1 Lymnaea stagnalis | reverse complement strand
TCTCTCTCTCTCTCTCTCTCTCTCTCTCTCTCTCTCTCTCTCTCTCTCTCTCTCTCTCTCTCTCTCTCTCTCTCTCTCTCTCTCTCTCTCTCTCTCTCTCTCTCTCTCTCTCTCTCTCTCTGTCTCTATAAGTCTTTCTGTCTCTGTATCCATATATATATATGTATATATATACATATATATAAATATATATTTATCTTTCTATATATCACATACCTACTTTCTTTGAAGACATTTTGTCAACTTTAAAAAGAAACATGCACTTATAAATTTTAACAAACTTGATCTTTCAGTTGGCTCTTTGAGTCAATGGTCAATGGATGGAAAAACTCAAACATTTAAGGCTACTACAAACAATTATGGCCTCGTTACTAACATAAATTGGAGCTTTGAAAACGGAAATAGAAATATTACTTTATTCCTATGTACCTCAGCTAATGGTATGAGATGTGATGCCTCTGACGATAAAACTCTCGACCTTTACTCAGCAAACATTACGTCAAATTCATCATCAATTATAAGTGTGTTCACCATCAAGAATGTAAATCTGTCTCTACACAACACATTATGGTTTTATAATGCTGAATCCAGAGACAACGCAAGCTTTCATGCAGCATCCAGATTTGAGCTTCACATATTTTGTAAGATAGTATTAGTAAAATGTAGTAATTCCTACAATATTCAAATTTCAAAAGATTATATGTTTCATTATATTATCTTTTTAAAAGTTAATTAAAAATGTAATATTAATATCAGTTATTCCACATAAAAGATATAATTTTTATATTTTTTTAAAGCCTCCGCTGAACATCCAATATGTGATCAAGTAAAACTACTAAATGAAACCAATATTCAAGTTTATTGTAGGACAAACAAAGTTTTTCCAGGAAACGTGTGCCTATTTAATGTCAACACCAATGTAAGTTTTCTTATACATACTTATTCATACCAACTTCATTTACTTTCGTGGTAGATAACCCGTTAGTCAAGGTTGTTTGTGTTTCATTTAAAGGTATTTTACGTAAAACTTATACACCGAATAATGCAATATTATTCAAAACTGCTTGGAAGCGATACATTAAATATTGTACCAAGTTTTAACATCCCTAGTTTATTATATTTATTTAAAAAATATTTAAAGACATTTTTCATTAAAAAATATGTTATGATATTACAGTGGCGTTCCTAGGGTTTGTGTCACCTAGTACAGTAAATTCATGTTGACACCTCTCTCACTTTAACTTTCCAATTGTGAATTTTCACATGTCTGATTACTTCAGACATCTGGTCATATTTTATTATCTCAGGTGTACTTTCGAACATAATTCCTAAATACCTCGCTGCATTTATATTCATGATAAGAATACCCGTAATATGATCTAAAAGTACATTTATGAAATAATTTTGGGTTTCTGGTGAAAAGTAAGTTGCGGATGCTTTTTCTGTAGATGTACTCCTCTTTAGTCTCATTTGGTGCACTTTTAGCACTGGATCATATTTAAAATAGTATCTAAATTATTTCAAAAATGGTTTAATGAAGGTTAATCGTCGTTGTTTTGACGAAATTCTAGGTTTTGTTTTTCCTGAGACAATGTAATATCCAGCAACCTGAGCAGGATAACCCTCCACTTTTTCTTCTCCCTGTCCATCACATTAATACTTTAGTCATCAATGTTTTGTGTATCTTAAGTCCATCTGCCAATGCTGTCCACTTTCAAGGCAACATTTGTGCTCTTCCGATGCCTTACGATTTTGTACTTTTGGGCTTAGTTTCAAATAATTATAAAAGCCAGAAACAAGTTTGTAGTATTAACAGCAAAAAATATGCACTGAAAACAATGCAATTTCTGACTGACGGGTGAATAAACAATCCACGACTCTAGTATTTTCCCACCATTTTAAATCATTCCGTAGATCTACTGTTTTTTTTTATTTGGGGAGCATCCTTTTAGATTTCACTTTTTGCCTTCTTACTACGCTGAATAGTCCATCGTTGTTCTTAAACTAGGTACTCCATATTCTTATAATTTCAGACCGAAAATAATCTGAAACTTGACAATTTCAAAAAGAAGCATCTGTTAAAATGTATCAGTTATTGGCATTAACCATTACACCTACAGTATCTTCATTTGAATCAATATTATCAAAGAATTTTTTTTGTTTCCAAATCACCCATTTCTTTTATTTGTGTCTTCAAGTAAATATCTCATTTTCTCAACTTTTTGCTGAAAATAATGCATGCTGCTTGTGTTGTGAGAATCACTAAAAGTGTTGTAATGAGGAAAATCATTTGATGAACCCTAACCCTGGTCATTATTTGGTTTCTGGATATCGACACATGTATTCTGGTAGTGATTTTAGTGAGTCGCGTATTTTCCTTTTTTGCTTTTCACTGCTCACAGCTACTTTGGCAGTTTAGATTTGTGCATTATGTGTGGCATGATATAATAATCTTGAACAATACAAATGCCTTGATTTTGTCATGTTAAAGACAACAAACAATATTAACACCGACGACAATTCAAAAACAACAATCAGAGCACCATCTAAAATACAACACAGAAAAGTAACAGTTAAACCGAGCAGTTGAGATATAACAATCGTGCTTACATGTTAAGAGACGATACTAATGATGCATCATGAGAAATATTTATTTTTGAATACTTCCAGGCTTTGATATATATTACTGTATATATTTTCAAAAAAATTCTTTATTTAAATTAAATAATAATTTATTTTGAAACGATTTAAAATTATGTATGCTAACATAATTTCAACCTCATAAATGGGTAAAAATTCATTTTTTATTGTTATGTTGCACAATTTCCTGTGCGGGAACTTTCATTGACCTCGCAGTACACTCCTCGCAGTAACGTCTGTTGTGGGCGTGGTTAAATCTCTTTGATGTATCTTGTTTACAATCGGATTCCAATTACACATTGGGTAGTATGTCTTCGGTTATCTTCTCGAATGTGCTCTATTGGCCAGACTCATGTTGAGTTCCTCCGGGAAAAGGAACGGCTCCCGGACAAGTGGCTACGTGCAACCAACACCGAGACAGACTTCGAGAAATTCAAGAACCTCATTCTGATGGAGGAGTTCAAGAACTGTGTTCGTACTGAGGTGCGAATACATATTGCAGACCGTGGCGAAGGTGACGCACTAACGGCAGCAGTGTTAGCCGACGACTTCACTATCTCACATCAACTTTCCAAGAATCCATCTGACACCAAAAAAGACAGGCACAATAAGGCAACATTATCAACTTACGGCAAACCTTCACAAAAACCATTCAAGCCCGGTACGAAAGAAACATGGGCAAAAGACATATGTGCCTACTGTAAAAAAATAAGGACACATGAGGGATGATTGCTGGAAACTTAAGAAGAAAACTGAGAAGATCACAAATCCTGGTACACAACATAAAATCTCCGCTTGTAAGTCTCGTCATACATCTGGAAACACATTTTCAAAATTCAAGAGTTTTTGCTCTCCAGATGTCCATACAAACTTCAAAGAGGTTTGTCACGACTCATCAAAGAGTTCTATTATGAACAATAAGGCTAGTTTTACTAACTCCAGCCAAGTTCATGTTTCGACTGAGTGTTTTATGAGCTTGTCGCCAAGATCCTTTTGCTCCAAGAAGAGGTCTACCTCCAGAGGGCGTCTTACTGAGAACTTGTGTGCAAGCTTTGACCATTCTACCCAGAGTTTTACTTCCTCTACCCTAGACGAATGTTCTCAAGACTCCAACAAGAATGTACATACAAAGGTCCAAAATACTACATCAGAAAATACTGATGTCTTACAAGACTTCATGCCTTTCACATCGGAAGGATTCGTATCACTTCCAGGTGATTTGTCCAGTCTACAACCAATCAAAATTGTACGAGATACAGGTGCTTCACAGTCCTTGATACTTGAGGGTTTACTTCCCCTGTCTGAATCTACTGCTACTGGGAGAAAATTCCTGTTACAAGGTATATAGCTGGGATGCATTGATGTACCTTTACATCTCATCAACCTAAAATCAGACCTAGTCTCCGGACCTGTGGTTGTGGGTGTCCGACCAACATTACCATTGGACGGCATCTCGTTGCTGCTAGGCAATGACTTAGCTGGTGGGAAGGTAATAGCCGAACTCATCGTTACTCATTAACCTTGTTTAACTGAATATCAAGAAGAAGATCAAGAATTGTATCCTGCATGTTCTGTGACAAGGGCCATGAGTTCCAAGATCTCCACAAAAGAGATTTCACAAAAAAGCAATAGAATTCTTCCTGAAATTGAGCTGGGAAAAACATTTTTTGCAAGTCTAAATGAAGAGGCTAGTAATTACAAGACTCCAACTCGAATGCAACTTATTCAAGAAAAGAAGAGCGATCCAGAAATAGTCAAATTTCAAGAGAACTCTTTGACCCAAGAAGAAGCTGAACAATTCCTTGTATGTTATTACCTTCAAGATGACATACTTTTGAAAAAAATGGCGACCTCCAGACGCAAATTCTGACGAAGAATGGAGGATAGTTCATCAAATAAAAGTTCCTACTCCATTCCGGAACGAAGTCCTGAACTTAGCTCATGACTCACCACTTTCAGGGCATTTGGGAGTAAAGAAGACATATCACAAAATCACGTCGCACTTCTTTTGGCCCAAAATCAAGAAAGATGTGGATGACTACTGTAGATCATGTCATACTTGTCAGGTGGTAGGAAACCAAATCAGAAGATACCAGCAGCTACACTTCAGCCCATTCCAGCATTCGAAGAACCTTTCAGTCACGTGATTATAGACTGCGTTGGACCTCTGCCAAAGACAAAATCAGGTCACCAATACTTGCTGACAATCATGTGTGCGTCAACAAGGTTCACAGAAGCTATTCCTCTTCGCAATATCAAGACTCCGAACATCGTCAAAGCCTTGACGAAGTTTTTTACATTGTTTGGTCTTCCGAGGTCCGTACAATCTGACCAAGGAACCAACTTCAAGGCTGGAATATTCAAACAAGTGATGAACCAGTTAGGCAAAAAACACTGCTTGTCGAGTGCATATCATCCTGAGTCACAGGGAGCGCTTGAGCGATTCCATCAGACGTTGAAGAACATGATGAGAATCTATTGCCTAGAACAAGAGAAAGACTGGGATTAAGGCATTAACATGCTACTGTTCGCTGCAAGAGAAGCAGTTCAAGATTCACTTGGATTCAGCCCTTTGAACTGGTGTTTGGCCACACGGTTCGCGGTCCCCTTAAACTTTTAAAAGACACGTGGATGTGATCGACATCCACAGAAGGACATTGATTATGTCTAAAAATTTAAAACTTAACCTTTTAATACCGTTAATTTGGCCAAAACACTATTAAAAGATTCAAAATCTCAAACGAAAGTTTGGTATGACAAAAAGTCTAAATTCAAACACTTTGCTTCAGGGGACAAAGAGCTTGTGTTTTTGCCGATACCAGGGCCGGCACTACAAGCTAGATATTTTGGTCCTTATGTAGTTGAGTCCTAAATTAATGATTTAAATTACATTGTGTTAACACCAGATCGTAAAAGAAAGAAACAGTTATGTCACATTAATATGTTGAAAGAATATGTTTATAGAAAATGTGATGGTCCTTGTCCATCCTCAGAAACTATTGTTAACACAATTTCAACTGTAACATCACCACCTAAAGAAAATGTTACTGAAACCTTTGATAGCGTCCTAGAAAGAGTTGATAATTACAAACTTAAAAACTCAGAAGTATTGGCCAACTTAGTTAAGAAACTAGGACATTTGTCATTGTCAGAGAAGTACGTTGTAAAGTCTGTTATTGCAGATTTTGTTTTACTTTTCCCTGATGTGCCTAATAAAAAAAAACATTGCTGTACATGATGTTGACATTGGAAATGCAGTTCCGGTCAAGCAACACCCCTATAGGGTCAATGAGGAAAAAAACTTAAAATAATCCGGTCGGAAATATAATACAAGCTTGAAAATGATATAATTGACCCCAGCTCTAGTAACTGGAGTTTACCATGTATTTTAGTCCCAAAGCTTGACAAACGTTCCAGGTTTTGTACTGACTTCAGGAAAGTGAATGCATTTATGAAATCTGATCTTTTTTCCGATTCCAAGGAAAGACGATCTTATAGATCGAATAGGTGATGCCAAATATTTAACCAAGATAGACTTACTATCAGGTTATTGGCAGGTTCCTCTATCTGACAGAGCAAAAGAAATATCTGCTTTTTGTACTCCAGATGGTTTATATCAATAAAAAGTAATGCAGTTTAGAATGAAAAATGCCCCGGCTACGTTCCAACGTCTTGTAAATAACATTATTGCTGACCAGGAAAATTGCAGCGCCTATATTGATGATGTAATTATTTACAGTCAAGATTTTTCAACTCATTTAAACCAAATAAAGATCTCTGTTTAGAAAATTTTTGCAGGCAAATGCAACTGTAAATTTGAATAAATGTGAATTTTGTCATGCAACTGTGGAATATTTAATCGAGAATACATGTGCAGAAATTCAACTGAGATATTAATATATGGTGTGCAGAATAGGGATATAATTTAAAAGATGAATCTGATTGTTACGCACTGACTTGTATTGGGAGAAATTAATCTCCTATTTTAATTTTAATTGTCTCGTTGTAAACAGTGCCTAACAAAGGACGATACCATATAATCAACAATATTAAGGATACGACCCAAAACAGTTTCTAGTCACAATTAATTACGATTTATTATGTCTTAAGATAATTACAAAATAAAATAAAATAAAATTACAATCTTCAACTTACAGTATGGCAGATGTCGTACCGGTACACAGTTAATACAATTAGAAATAATGATGCCAATAAATAATGCGAAATAAACACATATAAGTAGGAGCACACAAATACACAAAAGAATAAAACACGCCTCGTAATGTTAAGAGAATCTATATGAAATCTCCGTCTGTCGTCCGTGCCTGTCAATCCCTTATATAGGTGGGTCTACCGACGCCCAAGCCCTGCCTTCGAGACATTTCGAGAAAAATCCCAATCATTCTACCAAATACTATTTGGAACAGATTAATTATTTTCAGTGGCTGGCGGTGTAAACAAGAAATACATCAAAGACCTAAGCCACACCCCTTTGTGAACACAGCGTCTCATGCGGGGTCAATCATAGGGCACGTACGAGAAATATTGTGTAAACAAGCTCTCTGTAACACCTCCCCTCTTAAAAGAAAAAAATTTCTTTTTTCAAAAAAAAATGGAATTCTTTTTCCATTAAAATTGAAGAAAATACATTTCTTACTCTCAAAATATTAGACAAAAACTTCTTATCAGCTTATAAACAATAACATAAGTGAAAATTAATTTCTGGACAAAGTATCTGCAATGACATTGTCTTTGCCTTTAATATGTTTGATGTCCAAATTATATTCTTGTAAAAATAGGCTACATCTTAACAATCTTTGATTTTTGGAGACCATCTTATTCAAAAATGTTAAAGGATTGTGATCAGTAAAAACAAGTACTGAATGTAAAGAACAACTGACATAAAAATCAAATTGTTGGAGAGCAAGAATTAAACCTAAACATTCTTTTTCTACAGTGGAATAGTTTTTCTGATGTGAGTTAAATTTCTTTGAGAAATAAGAGACAGGATGATCTACATTGTGGTCATCTTCTTGAAAAAGAACTGCACCAATGCCAACATCACTGGCATCTACAGCTAATTTAAACTGTTTGTTAAAGTCTGGTGCAATGAGAACAGGAGCATTAGCAAGTATATTTTTAATGTTTTCGAATGCTTCCTGACAAGCATCTGACCAATGAAATTTTGCATTTTTCTTTAACATATTACTTAAAGGAGAAGCAATAACTGAGAAATTTTTGCAAAATTTTCTATAATAACCTGCCATTCCCAAAAATCTCATTAACTGTTTTCTAGTAGTGGGTGGTGGAAGTGATACAATAGCATTTATCTTAGCTTGAACAGGCTTTACATGACCTTGACCCACTATGTGACCTAAATATTCCACAGTTGCATGACAAAATTCACATTTATTTAAATTTACAGTTACATTTGCCTGCAAAAATTTTTTAAACAGAGATCTTAATTGGTTTACATGAGTTGAAAAATCTTGACTGTAAATAATTACATCATCAATATAGGCGCTGCAATTTTCCTGGTCAGCAATAATGTTATTTACAAGACGTTGGAATGTAGCTGGGGCATTTTTCATTCCAAACGGCATTACTTTATATTGATATAAACCATCTGGAGTACAAAAAGCAGAGATTTCTTTTGCTCTGTCAGATAGAGGAACCTGCCAATAACCTGATAGTAAGTCTATCTTGGTTACATATTTGGCATCACCTATTCGATCTATAAGATCGTCTATCCTTGGAATCGGAAAGGAATCAGTCTTTGTGAATGCATTCACTTTCCTGAAGTCAGTACAAAACCTGTAACTTTTGTCAGGCTTTGGGACTAAAATACATGGTGAACTCCAGTTACTAGAGCTTGGTTCAATTATATCATTTTCAAGCATGTATTTTATTTCAGACCGGATTATTTCAAGTTTTTCCGGATTGACCCTATAGGGGTGTTGCTTGACCGGAACTGCATTGCCAATGTCAACATCATGTACAGCAATGTTGGTTTTATTAGGTACATCAGGGAAGAGTAAAACAAAATCTGCAATAACAGACTTAACAACATCCTTCTCTGACAATGACAAATGTCCTAGTTTCTTATCTAAGTTGGCTAATATTTCTGAATTTTTAAGTTTATAATTACCAACTTTTTCTGGGACACTATCAAAGGTTTCAGTAACATTTTCTTTAAGTACTGAAGTTACAGTTGAGATTGTGTTAACATTTTTTTCTGAGGATGGACAATGATCATCACATTTTCTATCAAAATATTCTTTTAACATGTTAATGTGACATAACTGTTTCTTTCTTTTACGATCTGGTGTTAACACAATGTAATTTAAATCATTGATTTTGGACTCAACAACATAAGGACCAAAATATATAGCTTGTAGTGCTTGCCCTGGTATCGGCAAAAGCACAAGCACTTTGTCCCCTGAAGCAAACTGTCTGAATTTTGACTTTTTGTCATACCAAACTTTCATTTTAGATTGTGAATCTTTTAAATGTGTTTTAGCCAAATTAACGGCATTAAAAAGTTTAGTTTTAAATTTTTGGACATAGTCAATAAGTCCTTCCGTGGGTGTCGATGACATCCACGTGTCCTTTAAAAGTTAAAGGGGACCGCGAACCGTGTGGCCAAACCCAGTTCGAAGGGGCTGAATCCAAGTGATTCTTGAACTGCTTCTCTTGCGGCGAACAATAGCATGTTGATGCCTTCATCCCAGTCTTTCTCTTGTTCTAGGCAGTAGGTTCTCATCATGTTCTTCAGCGTCTGATGGAATCGCTCAAGTGCTCCCTGTGACTCAGGATGATATGCACTCGACAAGCAGTGTTCTATGCCCAACTGTTTCATCACTTGTTTGAATATTCCAGCCTTGAAGTTGGTTCCTTGGTCAGACTGTACAGACTTCGGAAGACCAAACAATGTAAAAAACTTCGTCAAGGCTTTGACGATGTTCGGAGTCTTGATATTGCGAAGAGGAATAGCTTCTTGGAACCTTGTTGACGCACACATGATTGTCAACAAGTATTGGTGACCTGATTTTGTCTTTGGCAGAGGTCCAACGCAGTCTATAATGACGCGACTGAAAGGTTCTTCGAATGCTGGAATGGGCTGAAGTGTAGCTGCTGGTATCTTCTGATTTGGTTTCCTACCACCTGACAAGTATGACATGATCTGCAGTATTCAACCACATCTTTCTTGATTTTGGGCCAAAAGAAGTGTGATGTGATTTTGTGATATGTCTTCTTTACTCCCAAATGACCTGAAAGTGGTGAGTCATGGGCTAAGTTCAGGACTTCGTTCCGGAATGGGGTGGGAACTACTATTTGATGAACTATCCTCCATTCTTCGTCAGCATTTGCATCTGGAGGTCGCCATTTTCTCAAAAGTATGTCATCTTGAAGGTAATAACATATCGGGAATTGTTCAGCTTCTTCTTGGGTCAAAGCATTCTCTCGAAGTTTGACTATTTCTGGATCACTCTTCTGTTCTTCAATAAGTTGCATTCGAGTTGGAGTCTTGTAATTACTAGCCTCTTCATTTAGACTTGCAAAAAATGTTTTTCCCAGGTCAATTTCAGGAAGAATTTTATTGCTTTTTTGTAAAATCTCTTTTGTGGAGATCTTGGAACTCATGGCCCTTGTCACAGCACATGCTGGATACAATTCTTGATCTTCTTC